>JAGXCT010035211.1:24161-53326 GCA_022495035.1 Philopotamus ludificatus
TTTTTTCGCGGTGCACCTGCAACAAGCTCGCGGTGCACCGGTTAAGAACCACTGGTCTATAACGTAGTCATTTATTTCTATAACTTCCACCTAACTTAAAGAGTTTTGATAACATTTAAATAAAATGTAGCAGGTTCAGATGGAAAATATTATTCAAATCCCAATTTTATTGCGACCATGTTATTGTATTTTTTTCACTCAAGAAATATTGCAATTATTTAAAGAAGTAGTAATCTGATGGGACTGGATCAGGTGAATAGAGTGGTCAATTTTTTTTCTTAAATTATATTATTTAACTTGCATTGGCATATTGGAAAAAATTCCTTTTGCATATTGAGAACCGTTTAATTTGTATTGCTTAGTTTAAACAATAGAATATTTCGTAATGGATGATCCCTTTACAATCCCACCACACCATCAAGAGGATTCATGAGACTCTTATTTGTGTGGTTTCAGTGTATGTCCTTTTGTAAGCCATTATTTTTTCGAGTTTGTTTTGAGTACATTACCCACTTCTCATCTCCAGACACCAAAGCTCTAAGTAGCGAGGATTCTTCTTGTAACTCGAGCAACTTCTTGCACACATCTACCCTCAAAGCCTTGCTCTCGTCGTGATGCGGTATCCAAACTCCTTATTTATGGATTTTTCCGATTTTTTGATTAGATCAAAAGTATTAAAGTGTATCTGCTGGTTTGATTCGAATTCACACCTAAAAATGTGGACTTTGACGACTTCCTTCTCTCAAGACTTGTTTTTATAATCATAATTTCAAATTTTATTTTTTTTAACCATCTCTGACACTAACGAATAGATACTGCATCTCCATATAGAATATATTACGGTCTCCCTGTAATTTTCTTATCATTCTTGAATAATATAATGATTTTCGTATTGTCCATCAAATAATCTACAAGGTATTTCGTCTTGCCTTATTATTTTATTACTTTTTATTAGAAGAATATTTAATTCATTTCCATTACATGAAAAATGTTGCGATATTTTTAATAATAAACATTGGTTTATCTGTAAAGTATATTTTGCACATATAATGTAATTATTAATTGAACCAATTTTAATTTATTTATATTAAAGATTGCAATACCAATATATAAACATTAATCAAACGTTTATAAATAAATACCAAAAGAATGTTTCAATTATTTTTGGATTACCTTACCGTAGATGTGATCGATTTATTGTTAATTTTCTATATATTATCTGTTTTCAGTCTGAATAGACGTATCAATATGGATAACGGAAAAGGGAAAACCTTTCTCAGTCAATTTACTATATGTTCATTTGTGTTAGTGATGTCAGGATTGTATCCAAGATTACGATTTAAATATGTAAAATATGCATCCATATTATTAACAGCATTCATAGGAACTTTGTCTTGTTGGTTTTTAATAAATTCGTTTATTATCTGTTTCCAAGAAAAAAAATGGATTGAATTTTGTTCCCACGTGACTGTATTCATCGCCATCGAAATAACGTTAATTATAGTTATTGTGGCTTTGTTCTATCATAAAATCATAGAGAGAATGATTGACGAGGTTGGCGATAGTTTGAAAGCATTCGACGATATGTCAAATGATAAACAAATTATATTTGCTGAATTTGTGAGCGAAGGAAAAAAATTCGAAAAAATATGGTTATTTATTTCTTGTATGATCGGTGCCATTTTTCCTGTAGCCAGTTTTGGAATGATGGCAATAAACACTATATTAAGCAACACCCCAAAAAGAAAAATGGTGTATAATTTTAATGTTCCATTTTTCGATGATCGCAAATACGATTCGCCATATTACGAGGTTATATATGCGTTGAATATATCCATGCCAATATTAGGAATACCCATTTACACAGGATGGAACGGATTGATTTTTGTGTTTATAAGATATGCTAAAATTCAGTTCACAACTGTGTCGTATGATCTTAAAAATTTATTCAAAAATCTAAGAGATGTGGATTTTAAGGACCAAATCAAATATCGAGTCGGCTGCATCGTGGAAAATCATTTAAAAACAATAGAGTATGTACCGCAACATACATATATCTTTTAATATAAATATATGTATTATTTTACAATTTTAAGGTTTACATATTGCCTTGAAGAGATATCTTCAATATATTTTGCGAATCTAATACTTGTTTCATCTCTAGTAATCGGTATTTCGACTCGACAATGTGTGGAGGTTATTATTTCAGTTGATTATAGCTATTTAAAATTACTATTTTATTAATTGATTATTTATGCATTAGGCAGTAGACAACGAATCATCAAATCTCGTGTTCTTAGTTTTTATTATTGGTACCATTGTGGAAATATTTATACCTTGCTATTTCGCAACACAATTGACTGAAGCTGTAAGTATTCAAATCGATATTTAAATATTGTTTAATAATTGTTTTTTTTTTTTTAATTATAGAGCAAAGACGTGGCTTTTTCAGCTTATGATTGCGATTGGGAAAATTTTCCGGATCAGGATGTTCGGAGGTCTCTGGGAATAATTATTATGCGAGCTCAAAATCCTGTAGCTATCAAAGCCATTGGGTTTTTCACCATTGACATGTTTTCTTTCACTGAAGTAAGACAAAAAAATCCTGACTTAAATACATAATATAAAAAATAATCGTTCAAAAGACCAAATAAATTATTCATATATGCACGTAAAAATATAAGCATTCACATTTAATACAACACAGTTTAATTGTACAAATATTTTTTATTAATATAATAAGTCAGTACTATTTTGTATACCTACATTTTAATCATATACTTTGTATTTTCAGATTATTAAAACAGCCTGGACGTTCTTTACAATTTTGAAATCATCCTAATCATAATGAATCACTTATTTAATAAATATAATACCATTAAGTATTATTAACTTAATGATTAATAACATTCTATTTTTAAGAAACCCTTATTTTTCTCTAATAAACGTTTTAGGATTTTCTTTTAACTTTTTTAAATATTATTATGCATATTTTAAATAAATGGGATTTAAAAAAATATTTTTATTACATTAATATATGTCTGTCGTAGAGTAAGTCATTTTTAATTTATTAGCTATACTACGTCCTTAACCCTTTGTACTCGAATGCCGCCTGAGAAGTGGAGCTATTTTGTTTTTTTAAATCTGTCAAGATATATAAAATAACCAAAGAGTATATTTCTTTAGTCTTAAAATTGGTGAAGAGGAGCGTATCCGGAAAATTCATCTATGGAAAGTTCCACGTTCTGCAATTCGTCGAAAGGATAATTAATACGCATGATAATTAATGATAACAATATTAAATATTATCCAGTGTTCAAGCCAACTAATTTAATTAAAATTAGTTGGCTTAAGTCACTTCAAGGTTTTATACATTTATCAAAATGCTTCGTGAAGTGGTTGTTTTTTTTTTAAATATTTCAAAATTTAAACTCACCTTGTATATTTCATTAAACTAAAATAAAAATAGTATTCTCAAAGGATTATGCTATGCTAATAAGCACAATAATAAAAATTATATCAATGCATTTATTTAATAATATTATATTAGAAGGATTACGTTTTTGGGAATGTTGCACATAATACAAATTATTAATTACGTATTGTACAATGAATACATGACAAAGAATAAATAGCATGGCGGAAAAAAACCAAATCTATATTCGCCTTTATAAAGGTTCGATAAAGATTCTAAAAATATGGCACATTGTACCAGATGCGAGCGAAAAAAAACGTGGCAACAGCAGCGAATATTTTTGTTTTTTTCCCAATCGCAGGCAATAAGAACAATGGTTATTTATAATATTTATTCTTTAAACTTTTTTATACAAAAAAAAGATTGTGACTAGGATAATTTCCACTTGGTGACACTTGATCCTGACTTTAGCCAAAGATCTTAAGATATTCTTTACTTGGTTACCCCTGATTGGATGATGGACTCTTTTGTACGTAGACTCATAAACTCGAAAGTCTACATAATAATACAGTGACAACTTATTGAATTATCCATAAACAGAAGCTAAATCAATGCTTAAACATGGATACCATATGTTCTGACAGATGACAATATAATATCCTACATTTATAGTTCACTTTATAGAAGCTGTTGATGGTTTTTCCGTCATTCTATTTAGTAGAACGTAGATTAAGTAAAGTTAAGAGCCTCATTACGAGATTAAAACGACCGAAAATTAATGCCAATGGCTACTAATAAATTAGGTTGAGTCATAAATAACTTCTATTGTGTTTTAAAAAAATTATAAAATTATATTAATCCTCTATAAATTCACTACTGTTAAAAATAACCTTTTCCCATCTTATTGGCAACTTATCGATCCTCTCCTCATAAAATTTGGTGGGTTTTGCACTGAAGTATCGAGGGCCTGATTGACATGGTCATGAAAAATTAAAGTTTTTCCATTCAAAGAATTCTGTAAGGAACAGAAAAGGTGGTAGGCCGTAGGAGCAAGATCTTTGGTGTAGGGTGGATGTGGTAAAACAGACCAGTTGAGCTCTAGGATTTTTTTTTAAGTGACTTTTGCCACGTGTGATCAGGCGTTATCGAGTAACAGGATAACACCTTTCCAATTGACGAGTGCAGGACGCTTTTCCAGTAGTTTTTCATGAAATCTTTGCAGCTGCTGAACGTATGTATCGGCAGTAATCGTCTGGTTGAGCTTCATCAGCTCGTGGTGAATTATTCCTCGACGATCCCACTATACACACAATAAGGTTTTCTTGCAATGGATATTGGATTTAGGGTCTGGTAGGGGTGGTTGATCCTTGTCTAATCATTGTCTTTTGCTAACAATATTTTCATACGTGATCCATTTTCCATCGCCTATTATTGTCCTGTCCAAAAAAGGCTCGATTTTATGCTATGACTTGTGGCAATAGACATTCAGTCTGCCTTATTTTGGCCACTGAGATTATGTGGTACCCATATGCCTAACCTGCTGATTTTCCCCAAATTTTCCAGGCGGCGATAAACTGTAGATTGTGACGTATTGAGTCTCTCTGCCAACTCCCTTGTCGTTTGACCTGGATTTGGTTCCAATATAGCATTTAAAATGTCCTCATCGAAGTCAAAAGGGCCCGCCTTTATTTCATCTTTTAACGACTCGATCGGTTATCAGGCTCTCACTATATAAACTGCATTTCTTTTTGGACATCGTTTTAACACTAGTAACTTGTTTAAATTCCTAAAGCATCACATGACGAATATGCACTTTTAGATTCACCATTTTAAGGGTTCAAGATAACACCACTGTAACGTCCACCACAGTAAATAGTTGTCGAATGACTGACAGCCCACTTATCTATCTAGTGAAATCAAAAATTGTTGGGTAACTCACTGCAAGTAAATCCAAACAATAGAAACTCTCTACGTGAATCGTAAGTAATATCTCAAACTAATTAATACCGAATATAAATAAACCTATATCATCCGAAAAAATTTTAAACAGTTATTTGTAAGAATTATTTACCTAAGGGTCAAGTAAGTTTTGGTACCACCGATGTATTTTAATATATTATTCAACGATGAATTTTATGACAAGAATATATAACTCTTTTAAATTATATAAAACATGTTTCGATATTTTCTATGATGAATAAGTAGTATCTAATAAAGTACAGAAAATATTGTGGACTCTCTGTAATTTGCTCACTAATTTTGCATAACATATTGATTTGATATTTTTTTATTAAATAACTACAGTGTATTTCGTCTGCTATTTATGCACAAATAAGATAAAATAATTGTTTACCCAATTACTGTTAAATCACATCATGATTTCTATTGATAATTGCAATATCAAAATATAAAAAAATAATCGCTAGTTTTTATATATATAAAAAAATATATATAATTTTGAATTACCTTGTATGGGAACTCGATTTATTGTTAATTCTCAATATATTATCAGTGTTTAATCTGAGCGGACGTATCAAAATGAAGAGCGAACAAGGCAAAACATTTCTTAGTCAGTTTACAATATATTCAATGGTGCTCTCGATATCAGGGTTATATCCAAGATTAAGATTTAAATTTGTAAAATATGTATCCATAATTTTAACAACGATGATTAACAGTTTATCTTCATATTTTTTAATCAATTCGTGCATTGTCTGTTTTGAAGAAAAAAATTGGGTTGAATTATGTGCCCATGTGACCATCTTCATCGTGATCGAAGTTGTATTAATGATGATTTTTTCAGCATTAAGATATCATGACATCATAGAGACGATGATTGACGAGGTTGATGATAGTTTAAAAGCATTTGACGATATGCCAAATGATAAAAAGATCATATTCTCCGAATTCATAAGCGAAGGGAAAAAATTCGAAAAAATATGGCTATTTATTTACAGTTTGCTCGGTGCTATATTTCCTGTGGCCAGTTTTGGAATGATGGCAATAAGCACTCTATTAAGCAATACCCCAAAGCGAAAAATGGTGTATGAATTTCGAGTACCATTTTTCGATGATCGCAAATACGATTCGCCATACTACGAGATTATTTGCGTTTTGAACATACTCGTGCCAATATTTGGAACACCTATTTACACAGGATGGAACGGATTGCTTTTTGTGTTTATAAGATATGCTAAGATTCAGTTTACAATTGTGTCGTCTGATCTCAAAAATTTATTCAAAAATCTAAGAGAAGATGTGGATTTTAAGAAACAAGTCAAATATCGAATCGGCTGCATAGTGGAAAATCATTTAAATGCAATAAAGTATGTACCGCAATTTAAATAAATCTTTTAATATAAAAATAATAATCATTATTTTATAAATTTAAGGTTCACATCTTGCCTTGAAGAGATATCTTCGAAATATTTTGGGAATTTAATACTATTTTCATCCCTAGTACTCGGAATTTCGATTCTACAATGTGTAGAGGTTATTTTTTCAATTTATTATAACTATTTTGGATGAATATTTTAATTATGATTTAATTATGAATTAGGCGGTAGAAAGTGGGGAGGGAAATCCAGGGTTTTTAGTTTTTATCGTCGGTATCATTGTGGAAATATTTATACCTTGCTATTTTGCAACTCAATTGACTGAAGCTGTAAGTGTTTAAAACTATAATTAATTTTTGATACATCATTGTTAATTTTTTTTGTTTTTTATAGAGCGAAGACGTTGCTTTTTCAGCTTATGATTGCGGTTGGGAAGATTTTCCGGATACGGAAATTCGAAGATCTCTGGAAATAATTATAATGAGGGCTCAAAATCCCACAACTATCAAAGCCATTGGATATTTTTCAATTGACATGTTTTCTTTTGCTGATGTAAGAAAAAATATACCGACTCAATGATAATATAACATGATATTAGATTAATATTAACAGATTTCTGAGGAACGTAAACATATTCTTGATTCCCTTTTTTAAATTCTCTAAATAAACAACACTATATTAAATTTATGATACTTCATCTAAGAGTAATAAATGTTTAATTTTTAAAAAAACTAGTTATTAAAAGACAGTGCCATTTTTTTACCGTATAATATCTACAATTAAATTTCTTATATATGTTTAATTATTTTATTTTCAGATTATTAAAACGGCCTGGACGTTCTTCACTATTTTAAAATCATCCTAAACCTTGATGAATCACTTATTTAATAAATATATTTCTTAATTTTATTTTATTAATTCATAATTGGTCCTTTTATTAATGCTGTAAGTATTGTTAATTTAAAAGATTTTTCACTGATTTTTTATCCAACACTGAGTTTGATCATTATGATTTTTTTGTTAAACATTTGTAGATTTATAAATAGAGTAATTTTTATGAAGTGTTTAATAATATCACACTAAATCGACTAAAATTAATAAGGAGTTGTTTGATGCTCTATGACTATGTGAAGATTAAATTTAAAGCTCGTGTCGTTCATAAAGAATAAGATATTTTATAAAAGTAAATTTTATTTTTAAAATAAAAATCCGTTTTATTTATACAGAACGTTACAAAGATTTTATTCACATATACTTATTATTTTAATTCTTCCATTGTTGTCAGTTTTCTGGCGTAAACTTTATCTTTAAGATACTCTCACAAGAAAAAATCCAGTGGCATCGGGTCTGAGAAACGGGCAGGGTATTCTATGGGACCTCTTCATTCTAGCCATCGTTTGAAAGATTTTTATTAATATATGCACTTAAATTAAAATTCGTCATCTTTACCAAAGTCCCCGCGAATTCATATTAAAACAGATTCTTATAGTTAATTCAAATATTGGCACCAGTCACTGTGCCATAAAAATAATGGTCTAATTAATCCTTTGCATAAAATACCATATTTCACTAAAATTTCTGTTACATGGTGTTCCTGCTTAACATGAGGATTTAAAATTGCCCACTAAGTGTAAATGTGTCGATTAATGTGCCATTTAATCTGTATCTTAATCTTTCCCGAAAACTGTGCATCCTGTTTACATTTTTCCAAATACCAATCGCAATTTTGTTTCTGTTGTAGAAGACCAAGAATGTCAGCCGATTGATATTCTTGGTCTTCTACAACGTTGTCTATGGACATTATCACAGTTCCATTTGTCTCAAACTTATTTTTTATCATATTAATTTTAAGTCGCGTAGGTCGGCCTGGCTGAAAATCCTTGATGATATTGTATTTGTACTTCTGGTGCATTTTATACTTCCAAAAGTATTTTTTTAAATAAATTTTCATTTTTAAATAGTCAATCTTGGTTTACTCATTATTTCCAAATAATTACTCTATGAAAATAAAGAAAAATCAATAATTTATGATCCCTTAAGCAGTGTATACATTCTTGTGGGCTAATAGTTTTTGGTTTTTAACGAATAACTCTTTTAATATAAATTGTAAATGTCACAAACTTTTTGTAATTGTAAAAAAAGTCTCAAGAAAAAATATTATAAATAATCATTGTCGTTTAATGTTTGCAATTGCGAAAAAAATAATATTCACTTCTATTGCCGTGCGTGAGATGTTTTTTCTCGCTCGCATCTGGTACGATGTGCTAAGTGCAAGTGAAACGTCAACGAGTCCAAGACAAAATACAGTCCAGGAATTCAAATATCTTGACTCACTTATTACGAACAACAATGAAACCAATTTGGAAGTACGAAGAAGAACTATGCTGGCAAACCGGTACTACTTTGGACTTCAAAAACATCTACGGTCGAGATTCCTCTCAAAGAAAGCAAAGTCAAGCTCTACAAGACACTCATCAAGCTTATCCTAACATACGGATCTGAATGTTGGGCTTTAATAAAACAAGATGAGCGACAACTGGACATCCTGGAGAGGATACTTCTAAGACGAATATTTGGAGCCGTATTCGACAATGGGGAATGGCGTATCCAAAACAACGAGGAGCCGTGCTGACTATACAAGGATATACCGGTCTCAGCTATCGTCAGAGTGGCCAGATTCCGGTGGGCCGGTCACGTGTCAAGGATGCGGGACAGTCAGCCGCCGAAAAGCCTCACGATTAACAAGTATTTCTGTCCCTAGAGGAAAGGATGACCAAGGGTGAGGTGGTTGGACTATTTACGGAGGGATACTGTATCATTGAAACTTACCGAAGGTTGCAGCGACGTTGCGGCAGACCGGATAAAACGGAGAAGAATGTTGGATGACGCCAGGACTCTACAACCAGTAATCCAGTAAATTGGAAAGGAACCAGATTTTCACCGGCTGCCGTTTAGTCGCGGTTGGTATTGTTTTAAAGCTTTCTAAATATTCTTTCTGTTTTCAGATATGTTTTTATTTATTTATATTTGTGGCATTTTATCCTTGTTAAAGGATTAAAATTAAATGAAGCTACCCCAGACTAGCAGCGATATTTATAACGATATCTTGAAATCTTGGCAGTGCTATAGATGGTTTCAAAAGTTTAAAAGTGTGTGAAAAGACAGACCAACATCATGTAGATTGGAGCTGTATATAGTTATATATAAGTTTAAAAAAATATACAGTTAAGATTAATTTAAAAAGACATGACGATAAAATAGACCAAGGATGTTGGTGCCGCTTTAATTTTCTCCAAAGGTTTAATAACAATGTAAAAACAACATTTTCCAGATATAAACTAATAGTTCTTAAATGTAGTACTATGAAGTAGGTCTTCTAGATCGATCCGATCATCAAATCAGGTATTTGTGTCTACCCCTGGGCTACTATTGTCTCAAAAAAAGGTGTGGAACAAAATTTAGTGGGATATGTTAAGAATTCACTATGAATTAGTAAAACCCAGCCAGACTACTACAACAAAAGTATAATGTTGTATTCTCGGAATATAATCATTTTAAGTTAATGGACATTCGCTTCTGGATAATAAAAAAAATATAACTGTTGAATCTTATTTTAATAAAAAAAACTGCCAGGATTATACTGGTTTTTGTTAAAATATAATTTTATCGCAATAAAATGTCATTTTTTTCTGCTGAACATAATACGTTCCAATATGTTTATCAATGAGTAAGTAGTGTACATTAAAATACTACTGAAAATGTTATGTTCTCTGTAATTTTATACAAATTTTGCATAACAAATTTATTCCTTATTTTCCACAGAATAATCCATAGGGTATTTCGTCTTGCATTTATGCACAAAAGTAATGGAATAATTAAATATTTACATCATCAAAATCATATCATAATTTATGCTGAATATTGCGTTAAAAATTAAAATAAAAGAATTAAATGTATATCAATTTTGTCAGAAGAAGTATAACTTACTTTTGAATCATATTGTATGTGTCTTTATATTATCTTGTGTATGAGTTATTATTATTTATCCATTTATCATTTGTTCTTAATATGAGCAGACGTATAAAAATGAATACCAGTCAAGGAAAAACATTTATCAGTATATTTAAAACGTATTCATTCGTGCTGATAATGTCAGGATTGTATCCGAGATTAAAATTTAAATTTGTAAATATACATCCATATTATTAACAATATCTAGTTGCTGTATATCTGGATTTTTTTGATAAATTCTTGCGTCATATGTTTTCATGAAAAAAATTGGGTTGAATTATGTGGCCACGTGACCATCTTCGTCGCCATCGAAGTTATGTTAATGATGATTGTTTTAGCTTTGATCTACCATAACATCATAGAGAAAATGATTGACGAAGTTAACGATAGTTTTAATGTATTCGTTGAAATGCCAAATGATAAAAAACAATTAATATCGGAATTTATAAGCGAGGGTCAAAAGTTCGAAAAAATATGGTTACTAATGTATAGTATGGTCGGCACCCTTTTCCCTATATCCAGTGTCGGAATAATGGCAATAAACAATTTATTGAGTAATAATCCGAATAGAAGAATGGCGTATGATTTTAACGTGCCATTTTTCGACGATCTCAAATACGGATCGCCATATTACGAAATTATATATGCATTGAACATGTCCCTTCCAATACTAGGAATACCTGTATACATTGGATGGAACGGATTGCTTTTTGTGTTTTTAAGATATGCCAAATTACAGTTTACTTTTGTGTCGTCTGATTTGAGAAATTTATTTAAGAACTTAAGCGAACATGAGGATTTCAAAGAACAAGTCAAATATCGAATCGGCTGCATAGTGGAAAATCATTTACGTGCCATCAGGTATATAACTTTATATGCATATTAATAATTAATTTTGATTATTATAATTTCAAGGTTCACTGCTAATCTTGAAGAGATATCTTCGAAATATTTTGCAAATTTAATACTTTTTTCATCGATTACACTCGGTATTACGACTCAGCAATGTGTACAGGTAAATAAATTTCATTATTTACAGTATTTATATATTAATAATTAATTGAGTATGCATTAGGCATTAGAAAATGGGGAAGGAAATCTTGTGTTTTTTACTTTTGTCATCGGTATCATTGTTGAAATATTAATACCTTGCTATTTCGCAACTCAACTGACTGAAGCTGTAAGTATCTGATACTATATTTGTATATTATTGAATAATTATTATTGTTTTTATTTTAGAGCAAAGACGTAGGGTTTTCAGCCTATGATTGTGGTTGGGAAGATTTTCCGGATCGGGAAATTCGAAGGTCACTGGAAATTATCATTATGAGGGCTCAAAATCCCGTAATTATCAGAGCTCTTGGGCATTTCTCCATTGATATGTCTTCTTTTGCAGAAGTAAGAAAAAAAACCTAATTTGAAAGGAAAGGCACGTTTCTTAAAAAAAATCTTTAAACCATCCGTCCCAATAGGTAAATTCTTTACCAAATCTTGTCATTTTTTATTAAATATGGATTATTCTAGTAATTAAAATAGTTATTCATGATATTCTTCATAATTTGGTGGATATTTTGTATTTTTAACTAATCAATATGACGCGTAAATGACAGCTCTCGCAGCACGTTTCACTTGCACTCGGCGCATCGTACCGGATGCGAGCGAAAAAAAACATCGCGTACAAACAGCAGCGAATATTGCTGTTTTTACTTTTTATTTCGCAATTGCAGACAATAAAAGACAATGATTATCTTATACAAAAAGTTTTGTGACATGTAGGATTTATATTAAAGAAAAATCAAAAACTTACCCAATATACCCCATCGGTACGATTAGATTAAAGAGCTTTATATTTAAATTATGGCTTTTAAATATTTTAAAACTCAGACATTTAATTATTAATGTTTACATACAATTTGTTCTGCATAAGTTCTCCGAGTAATTATGTTTGGTTTTGATAAATTATGTTATGTTTTTATTTCCGAGAAGTAATATTTTCTTCCTCGTTCACTCGTAGGAGTTTCTCTGTTATTCGTGTTATAATTATCCTCTGTAATGTAAAGGTAAACAATTAATTTAAACAAGCTCTTTCGCCTAATTATTAATTAATAAAAAATCTTTAAATGTTATAAAAAACCTACTTTTTTTAGGACAGTGCCTTTTCTTTTATGTATCTACAATTTGAGTTCTTATACATTATTAATTATTTTATTTTCAGATTATTAAAACAGCCTGGACGTTCTTCACAATTTTGAAATCTTCCTAGATTATTTTGAGTCACTATTTTAATGAATATTCCATTATTATTCTAAGAGAAAATCCCACATTACAAGTAGTTTCAAACTTGCAAGTAGATTGGAATAGAAAATTTAAATGTAAAGAAAATTGTTAATGTGATATTTTATTTTAAGTAACTAAGGCAATTAGTAGCTTTGCATTTTAGATAATAAATGATTTTGAATTTTGGAATTTTATCTAAGCTTTTTTCCTAATATTGTAAGGATTTTCAGATCTGGACTTTGTCTCTTTTTTGTATTTTAAAATTATCTGTCTCTGGTGATAAATGAAAACCGATGTCTTTTGACAATCCCTTGCTTATTTTACACGAATCGGGTTCCACCAATGAGTTTAACCCATACATCAGGGCGGCTTGAAAACAATCGCATCATCCGAAGGGGGTCTCTCAGATACCCCAAGCATTTCAAGTCAAGATATTGATGAATTTTTCATTGATTTTTTTTAAATGGATTTCAGAGCGTGTCAGACACACAGTCGCGTGCCACTCAAACATTTCATTCACACTTGGTACTTACACCGGAAGCGAGCGAGAAAAATTATCACGCCCGTGGCAACAGGGACAACAATATTCGCTTTTGTAGCCACAGGCGCGATGTTTTTTCTCGCTCGCATCCGTAACGATGTGCCAAATGCGAGTGAAACGTATACTAGTGACACGCGCCACGAAAATTTGGCCGTTGTCTATCGGTGGCTTGTCCTCAGTGTGGGTTGGAACATTGACGAGTGTGCGTGCCATTTACTCATCAAATTGATTAGTTTAAAAATCCAAAATATCGACCAAATTATGAAGTATATCATAAATAACTATTAACCTTGACTTGAAATGCTTGGGTCTATTTTCTCTTATATATAGACCGCTTCGGACGACGCGGCTGGTTTCGAGCTACCGAGCTACCGAGCCAATGTTTGAGAAGAACGTAAAATATGCATTAAACCCCTCATTTAAATATAGATCGACCTGCACAGTATTTATTCCAATTAGCCAAAAGCTAACAAACGAAAATAACCGATTTTTTGCAAAAATTAGAGCATAGAATTTAAGATGCTGTTGAAAAAATCGCAGCTAATATTTTAATAAACAGAAAACCCTGCTATAACACGGTATCGAATAACATGGTTTCGCTGTAACACACAATTTTTTTTTTCAAGATATTGATCAAGATTTTCTTAATAACTTGACTTAAAATGCAGTATTTTAAGTATTTTATTTTTGTATTTTTTTATATTGAGTTTATTTTGTTAATAAAGAGATATTTTTTGTTGATCCGTTGTAAAAAAAGGGTTGCTCGCCCCTGGTCTAGAAAGCTTCATTTGCCTTCAATCCTTTATCAAATAAAAACAGCATAAAACATTACAAATATAAGTCTACAATCTTGTGCCTTGTATTTATTATAACGATACTAACCACGACGTGTTAATTAAACGTTAGCCAGCGAAGAACTGGTTTAAAAAAAATCTAAAAATGACATCACTTTTCGCTTTACATTATATTAATATATGGGGTATGATCAATTATTATAATTATATTTATTTTTGTTACATTTGGAGAATTCAGCACAATTTGCCGCATAATAAATTGAGTCCGCAATGGTGCAACTCCTGTGGGACTCGTAGCTCCTTCGGGAGTCTCTCCATGCGATTCCAATTTTCTCTTCGAACACTGTCCGCACTGCGCTCAACGCACAGCTGCTGTACGCATCGACCATTATTGTCGACAATCCGAATAAAAATTAATTTAAAAATTATTCTTTACGCGAGCTTTTTCGATAACGATTCGAATAGGTGTGCAATGTATATTTTTTTTGGCCGAAAATTCGCGATCTATATACAAAATTTCTTTTCATCCCCGAAAATTTCTTGCATAAATTTTCATAAATTATCCATTCAAACCATTTTCGCGAACTTTAACAATCTCACTTGAAAGGTAAAGGTATTTCTCCCGGGACTCTCATGAATATTATAAGACACAAGTCGACTTTCACGGTGTCGGGACACCCTGTGAACTTTAAACCGGGGAAACCCCTCTCCCTCCCCTCGCCGTCCCCCATTCCCGAAACTTTCGTTCCCTCTATTTTTAATTATGCAAATCGAATTAATGAAAGTGCCTCGACTGGTAATCAAACGATTAACATACCGCACTCTGCGACATCATCCGGGGCTGTGCCGGAATTTGGGATTGTGTTTGTGTGTGTTCTTGACCTCCCACTGTCAAGTGCGGGATTAGTTTTATTGTGGAATTATGCTGACGTAATGTGGCAAACTAATGTGTATCAAGATTTAAAGCTAAGCCCCCTATGCCATTTGTCTAACCGGATAAGATTAAAACGATACCCTCTCTCACTACAATTAAATATATAAAGTTATATCAACATTACATTCAGATCTTCTGATATTTTGACACTAATAATTTCTACTGAAAAAACAATTTCGCACGTTTTTACGTCGTCTGGAAAATGCATTAGCGGAAAATGCCATTACATTATGTCACAATAGCCAATGATCAATGAGTAAAAGTGTAAAATAAATGGTGAAATCTATCAACTAACAGCTGCTGTATTTCACGAGGACTTGCAATTTGCTAATGGTATGAAACAGCATTTTCTCACGTATGATCCAAACCAAGAACGAGGTTAATAATTCCAACAAGATCTGCAGATTTGTATGGCAGGATACCAACAAATGTACAAACAACTTGTGAAATAAAAAACATTTTTTTAATGATAACAAATTGGATGGACAACTATGGATGGATGGCATAACAGAAAGATTCCAAAACGATATTAACCCATATAAAGATACGATATAGATTCTAAGGATGTGAGGCAATGAGTCTCTCACACTAATATTCCCCCAGTGTCAAACCATGACACCGTTTAATTTTAATATTATTTCATTTGGATTGAAATTCTTCATCCGTATACACTAGGGAGCTGCAGCACCCCCAAGCAAATTGAGGAAACATATATTTTTATATATTAACTCTTTATGTATTAACTTTTATATATTAACTCATGTTTGCAAAATAACAGTAAAAGTTATAGGTTTTTTATATTAAAACTAACTCCCAAACCTTTCAATCGATTAACTTAAAAATTGGAACGTAGCTACTTTATAGTTGTCTATGGCTTTATTAGCTTTATTAATAAACAGAGCAATCAGTTTACTAAACCGCTTTGCCGATTACGTAGACAGTTTTAATATAAAGTATCGCTATTTCGTTGATCTTTTATATGAGGTTTTATGATTTCATATAACGGATTAAATAATGACGATACCTAAGAACTTAGTAAGAGCGCTGTCTTCTCGTCAGCGCTATCAGCGTCGTGCATTGGATGGATGCGGGGCGGCAGCGGGGTGAGAGGGGTGGCATCTCATCGCTAAGCGCTGTGTTGCGCTGTAACTCGGAGTAATCTGCGCCGTCCATACTGATTCACCTTACAAATATACTTATTTTAATTTTTAATCTTCTGCAGCACCCCCAATTATTTTACCCACGAGCCACCACTGCTTTTATAATATAACTGTAGTTAATGCTCAATAAAGTTGATTATCATTTACTTACATATATTATTAATTTTTTATTGCGAAAAATACAATTTAGAAAAATCAAATTTCCATTAAAATGCAGGTTTTTTAATTCAAATTTCCCCTATTTTCATTTAAATACACCCTCTTGCAAATCAAATACATCCTTTTGCATTTAAAATACAACCTTTGCATTTCAAATCTACCCTTTTGTAAATCAAATACAAGCTTTGAATTTCAACTTAACCCATTTTCTATTGAAATGTCTATCGAAAGGGGGTTGATTTGAAATGATAAGGGTGTATTTCAAGTAAAAAACCTGTATAAATTTAAATTTTATATTGATTATATTTTGAAAGTGGTATAATTCCATTCTATTATTAATTCTATTATTTTTGCATAATAATCGCATAATATTTGGAACAGTGTTGTCCAACAGAAATCGTTAGTGGGCCGCATAAAAAACAATTTATTAATTAATGTTGTATGTAATTCAACCTACCCCCCTCCCTCCCATAATTCAACCCACCCTTTATGATTTTCAAATTTATAGCTAAATAATATACAATTATTTTAAGTCATTATTTGTTTTCAAATGTATTATTTTGTGTTTCGTACCTATTTAAGCATTTCTTTATTAAGCTATTGCAAGTCTATTTCACCCTTTTGCAAATAAAATTCATCTTTTTGCAAATGAAATTAGCCCTTTTGCAAATAAAATTAATATTTGTAGAAGGCTGAAAACTCTAATAGGGCGGCAAACAAAACGAACTGGGCCGCGTGTTGGACATCACTGGTTTAGAACATATACTTGACCCTTACAATTAAAAATTAACTAAACTTCATGAAAACAGCCAGAGAAAAAATAGCCACGAGGTTGGTGGAAATATTCCCAATGGCCACTACGTCTGAACATATTAGTTTAAAGGGTTAACACGTTGACAAGAAATATACAGGAATTAATGTCTACCAATATTATTACACTTATGCAAACAAATAAATATTTCAAAATGTTAATTAATGGAGTTATACCACTTTCAAATATAACGGCTCATATGGTTGTGAATTTAAATAAAAAAAGCATATTTAACATATTTTTTCGCCTGTTTTTATATATTCCTGCTTTTTATTGATTATGGTTTTTTAATAAAATTATTTTTACAGCAGATATTTGTATACTTAATTTATATTTAATATTCTTGACTATAAATTTTATTTAATTTAAAAAAATAATAATTTTGTACTAGTTCTTTTTATTTTTCGGAATAAGAGATAACAATTTTTAAATTGTGCCAACACCGAATATTAGTTTCGTTTTTACAGTGGCGCAAAGCCACAATCGAACGCGTAGTCATGGTCAGAAAATCACTCGCTTCCGGCCAAATTGGCGATAGGTCACGTGGCCACGGCTCGAACTGTTTGTCACCGGCGACACTGCCAATAATTTACATGCAGTGTTGCCATGTGTCGGCTTTATTGCATCGCCACCGCGATATAATTCCGGACTTCCGCATCCGGATATCTGCATATCTGGTTTATTTCGCGACATTAAAGCTCGTGTCGGCGATACCTACGGGGGCTCTTGGCAAGCGGGCCCGCCGCGACAAGATGTGACAAGGCCTGGAAACAATGGCCAAATCTAAAAAACAATCGAAGTAATTTTGGCCCCCTTCTGCTGCAAACCGACAACATGCCCTGGACCCGGGCCAGGCCTGCTCAACCCCCCACGACATGAAATCATTTGCGACATATCCGCGCACACTGCTCGTGTATGCAAATTTTTAAAATAAGATTCCGATCTGACCCGCATTCCAAATTTAATGCATTCAACAAAAAATAATATTAAACATTATATCCGACTATATTTATGCATGCTACTGTACAAAATTTTCCATTTAAATAGTAGATTACATCATAATAAATGCACGACTATTAGCGAAACAATTGTACAATGAGCCGCAAAAGCTTTTCGAACATTTTCTCGTTTCACGTGTTACACATAACCATATTTTTCTATTGTTAATATCCCAAAACTTCTATTCGCTCATATATAAGCCAGTCTGCAATTAAAAAGTTAGCACCGAGTTAAATTGCCTTTGCACAATTATCTTGAGTCTGCCGCGCGTAGCACATACAGTAGTAAATTTGAGTTAATGCAAAACTGCATAGTTTATCAAAACGAAAACTCGCGAAATCCCTGCATTTCGTTGATTAATGCGCTGTTTTGCATCAAATGCATGTTTATTCAAATTATGCATTTATTCAAAATAATCGCGAAACAACATTTATCACGGTTATAAATGGCCGTTGCATTACCGGTCTGTTTATGTAAAAATGAATCAAGCGACTGTATGGGATTTATTTCGAATTAATCATGCCATACTTCATTGCACCGTTGATATACCCACAGAAGAAACTGCAGCAGACTCTATTAACCATAATTAATTATCACAATGGATAAATTAATAAATGACTTAAAATCAAACAAAATACTTAGATATTTAACAGACGATTGCTTAGGAAGAGATACGTTACCAAGTATATAATTAAAGATAATGGATTCCTTTGATCTAGAAAATGTCATTGTTTGACACTTTCCAATACTCAATAGAAGACGATTTAATATTGACCAATCGCGCAAAGAATCAATGTCCAGCTGCAACGGAAGGGCATCTTCCATTGAAGGACCCGATGAATATCATTTATAAATAAAATAAATAATAAAGGTCCTAAATTTGACCCCTGCGGAATACCGGAAGATGTATTGTAAGCAAACGACGTTTAGGAGTCGTATGTCACATATTGTTTCCTCTCTGTAAGGTAACTCGAGAAGAAACGTACGAGATTATCCGATAACCTAAAACTATCTAGTTTCAAAATGAGTCTATCATGATCGACTTTATCAAAGTCGTTATAAATAACGTTGACTTAGACACAGAATTTGAAAAACTAAGAAGTCCCATGACTATTGAGCGTCCAGGCCGAAATCCATGTTGCTCGCCGATAATTCTTCACTCAATATGGTTAAATATGTAATTATGCAGAATCATCTCAGACAACTTGGCTGGTCCGGATAGAACAGCCACTGGTCTGTAATTGGCAACATTCGATTTATCTCCTTTTTTAAATATAGGAGTAAGTTTTGAATGTTTCTTAAAGTCTGTAAATTGGGACGATTGTAGCCATGGGTTAAAAATATGACGAAGAGGCTCTGTTAATCCATCTTGACATGCTTTAAGAACTAAGATATATAATACTCATAAGACTAGAGAATAGTCCTGGCCTCATCCAACATCTATCTCTATTTTATCTGGTCTGTCGCTAAGTCGCTCCATCTTCCGTTTAGTTTCAATGATGCAGTGTCCTTCTGTACACAGTACAACCATCTGATCCTTGGTCTTTCATTATTCCGGAGACAGGAAGGCTTGTTATTTCTAAGCCTTCTCGGCAGTTGACTATCTCGCATCCTTAACACGTTCAACGGCGCATCGAAGTCTGGCCACTATGACGACAGCAGAAAACAAAAAACATATTTTAAAGCATTTACAGAAGATATACAAACCAACTCGTGAAATAGCGTTATTGTACAGTCAACCCTTCTATAACGTTCAGATTGGGACCACGCTATAGAAAAAAACGCTTTAGAAAGTTAGGCACTCATACAAAATTTGGGGTTAGGTTTTTTTTAACTTTCTTTGCGATTTGAAGCAAATCAAACATTTCACCCATTTTTATATTTTTATATTTTCAATGACGCTCCTACCAAGGGAACGTCAAAATGAAGAAATGAAGAAATTGACCAATCTTTACTTAATATCTCAATTTGGAAATAAACGCATTCGTTTACGTAGATCTAGAAAAGTTAGCAAATTTATACTTTTTAAAATGGCTATTAATATTATTAGAATTATCTTGATCTCAAGCATATAACTTAAGTTTAAAAAGTACTACTGGAATTATGAAAAAAATATTAAGTAAATTTAAAGCAGAAGTTATAGAAATTTTTAATATGAATCATGGAAGGGGACAGGTTTTTTTATATAGCTCTCATAAGCTATAGATAAATCTTAACGTTTCATTTCTAGTCATAACAGAAACCGTAAAATCTGAAAATATTATATAATACTTTAGATATAAGTCTTCTTAATAAATAAAATATATTTACTCAAATATTATCAATGATGTACCACTAATCCTATCTACTGAATCTTATAAACCATCCAATTATTAGGCTTCTTTGTCCTTAATAATATACGGTCAGTTTTATTTTATCATTTTTTTTAAAAAAAACTGAAAATAGTTTAATTATTTTTAATGGAAATCTATACTATGTTAAAAAAATGATTATCCACATTGCTGTCCTCGGCTGAAACTCAATTTTCAACTCAATTTCCACCGAATTCGAGTTTTCACCTCGGCTTCAGACTCCTGGAGGGCGCTTCAAAACTGGCACATACATCATCCCGGCCCCGTCGAATTCGGACAAGTGGAATTGTTTTCGGCCAGTTTTCACATCTTCGGCCCCCGGATGATGGATGGCGCCATCTCCGGGGGCATTCCTGCACCCCGGCCAGGACCCGTAAATCAATTTTATAACGTCCATAATTTTAATATGTGATATCAGCAAGGTTATAAAGGCGGTCTAACGTTCAAGTATTAACATTAGTCAAAATTACGGGAGCCCGGCCCACTCCACGGCTACCAACTTAATATGGATTTATACTTCTCGCGCCATTTTTGAGGTCGTAACGCGCAGGCTAGTTACGGCACCGAACCGCCGTACTCTGAATATCAAAAACTATAACTAACTTTTATTGCGAATAAACGGGCGTGTATGACGGGGCTATTGTTGCGAATTTTGGACAGGCCGCGGTATTCGCAATGCCGCTTGAGATATGTGGCATAATGCGATGGATATGAAGCGAAATAAAAATGTTGGGGGAAAATCCATTCATTAAATATATTTTTATATAGTGCAGACTAAATCCGAAGATATTTTTGCTATCTGGAAAAAAATATGAAGACGTCTGATTGATGTTTTCAAATGTAATCATGACTATGAATTTTCTTATCCACGTTCTCAACACAAATTTTGATAAAAAAATAATCAGATTTAATTAATTATTTTTCGTTGTTATCTATGATCTATCTTTACAGAATAGGTAGCGTTTTTACAACCTTTTCAAAAAATTCTGGCGATTTTTAATGAAAATACGACTCAAAATAATGTTGAACTTATTAAACATATATTTTTTTATCTCCAAGCGAATGTTTCAGCGATTCAAAACAGCTAAGAATCTGAAAGTACAACAGCAGATGAATATGGTGGATGTTACAGAACTAAATCTAACTCTCTTATTTTGTTGTGCATAATCCTGATAGGTTGCATAATATTTCTGGAGAATTCATCTTTACAGATTATTTCCTAAAACTGATCATTTTTTTAAGCAGCACCTACTCTATTCTTTCTAATTAGGCAGAATACACCTCTGCCGTAACAGTCTAGTTAGGTTTTAGTTATTCATAGTGAAATATTCTAAAAATATCTCCCCAAATACGAAAGGAGAACCTTCAATTCTCAGACTCAGCAACCAAACTCTTCGTTTATTTTTTTCCGTGCTTTTTAAAATTATTCTTTACTTGATCGTAGACAACTGAGGGCTTGTGAAAATTCCTTAACTGTGTGATCAAACTCCACAGATAAGTTTAAAGTATCATCATCGATTTTAAGAGGTCTTTCTGATTTTATCATCCTCATCCCCAAATCCCGACCACATAGATAATTACCGCCCCACCAGGTTCTCTCCAATATCAGTAAACTTTTTGAAAAAAAAATTAACAATAGACTATTTAAATTAACTGTAGACCTCAAAGTACTACCGAACGAACACCATGGATTTAGACTAGGAATTTATCGGAAAAGGACTTAATTTTAAACACTATTCCGTTGCATTTCTTTTTAGATATCACTCGTGTCTTTGACAAAGTCTGACACGATGGTCTAATTTGTAAAGTCATTTCGGCTGATTATCTCTTTTCATACATGAAATTGGTTCAATCATTTTTAAAAAATCTATCCTTTAAACTAAAATTAGAGCCTAACCTCTCCTTCATCCGTTCGATTACGGCTGGAGTCTCTCTAGGATCGAATCTCTCCTACTTTTGTTCTAGATCTACATGAGCGATATTCCGATTCCAAAAAAAATACCCTTTTGGCGATTTACGCCGATGACACTGCCATAATCAGCGACAGTAGAAGCCACAATCTTATAAATAAGGGTTGCAAAATTACTTATACAACTTTCACAAATGGTTAATTCAAATCAACCCTTCAAAGACACGTGTATTTTTTCTCTCTAAAAAATCCGACCATATAGAAAATACCCTTTTTCCATGGAATTCCGAAGCAAAATACCTCGGGGTCACTATCGATAAAAAGCTCTCATAGAGACCCCATATAGAAACAATAGTTAAGAAAATCAACACAAGTAACGCACTTCTTCGTTATCCTATAGGCAGAAACAGTGTCCTCTCTTTAAAATAAAAAAAAATCTTTATGCTACCATCTTCCTTTTTAGGTATTATTTAATTTATTATAAAAATATTAATGTATGACATGCTCCATACGATTTTTATTTATGCATAATGATTAGCATTAATTTATTACCGATATTATAAAAGGATGTAGATCCTTAAAATGAAGTAATTGTATTGGATTGTTCAGAAAGTCGTTTGGAAAAATCGAAATGACAAACAGAAGACTTAATTGTATTTTTTTACAGCCAACTTTACATTTAAGGGGCATTATCATTATATATTTTGACAGCTGATATAGCAAGGCTAGCTTGTGAAAAAGCTCGATTGATTCTATGCAGTAGTTTTTGGTTGGTACCTTTTCAAATATGGAAAGGGAAAAGTAGCATTTTCGGAATATTTTACGTTTTTACTATCGAAAAGGTAAAAATGGTGTTCAAGCAAGAAAAAAATTGTCCGATGTGTATGGAGAAGATGTATTAACAGAACGCCATTGCCAAAACTGGTTTACAAAATTTCGATCCGGATATTTTGTTGTTGAAAATGCTGCACCACGTTCTGGTAAGCCATTTGGAGCTGATGAAGACACAATAAAGTCATATATTAATTAACAACTCGTGAGATCGCTCAGAGGTTAAATGTATCAAATTTAATCGTTCATGATCATTTAAAACGCCTAGGTTTAATCTCAAAGCTCGACATATGGATTCCTCGTTATCTTATGGAAAGAAATCTGTACTCGCGTTGACGTCTGTGATTTGCTTCTCAAACGTCAAGAAAATGATCAATTTTTGAGGCGTATTATCACTAGGGACGAGAAATGGCTTGTCTACAACAATGGTAAACTCAAGAGTTCATAGACTAAAAATAATGAACCGGCTCAAAACACTTCGAAAGCCGAAATTCATCAAAAAAAGGTGATGTTATCTGTTTGGTGGGATTTCAAAAAAATCGTTTTTTTTAGCTTCTATCGGACAATACAACGATCAATTCTGGAGTGTACTGTCATCAGTTGGACAAATTGAATGATTAATTTGAACAGAAAAGGTCAAAATTGATCAATAGAAAGGTGTAGTCCAAGATAATGCGAGACCTCATACAAGCGTGTTAACTCACCAAAAGCTTTTACAGCTTGGGTGAGATATACTGCCACACCCAGCATATTCTCCAGATCTGGTACCTTCTGATTATTATTTATTTTGGTCTTTGCAATTTTTTTAGACGGTTAAACGTTTTAAAATCAACTTTCATTTTTATTAAAAAAAAACCTAAATTACTCTCCGAACAACCTGATACCAATTACACGGTAAAGTATCACTTATGACGTTAATTAGCAAGTTTATCAGTATTCCTGAAAAGATAAGATTGTATTTGCGAAATATCCCAATTTTATCCGAATGACCCTGAATATTGTCAAGATAAGTTATTTCCAACAACATCGTTGCCAATACTAGCGAGACACAAAGCTACCCGGGGTAGAGACACTCCAAGTTTCGTGGCCAAATTGATTACTTAATAATAATATCGTATTGAATAGGACCTGTGGGGTGTACGTCACCTTCATTCCAAGCTAAGAATGCACACAGAGCCCGATGAAGCAATTTCGACGACAATGACTGGGATCGAACCCGGCCAGAGCAAAAAGCCCTTTCATTCCCGAGACAATCACGAGGGAGTAAGCAGAAGTTGCGTCAGAAACATTTTAATTAACCAAAAAAAATTTTTTTGATGAGACGGGATCCCTTTCCGAATCGAGTTTCAACATTTCCCCCTCCGGCGATTGTTTATATGGAAAATAAGTATTTCCTTCAACCCCTTCTGCGTTTTGACAGATATTCGCCATTAGGGCGTTATTGTCTGTAGATATCCGATGTTATATTTTCTATTGTTTTTGTCCCATCGTTTCGTCCTCCTGATATTCCCCTAGACTTAACAAATGGGAATATAAGCTGACAAAAGCAAAATACTCGAATCTCGCACTAATAATAATTAAACATATTAATTATGAACGCATTTATTTTAATTACATTATATTATGAATAAGTACCTATCAGTGAGAATAAACTAAATTATTAAATGAATAATTAAATACATAATAATAATAGAGTGTAACCTCAATCCCACTAATATTATATTGTTCAACAATCTCTGAAAACCCTTAAATCTTATTAAAAATTGAAGAATGATCAGTGTTCTCTCTTCATTACCTAAAGGCTTTAAAATAAATATAAGAAATTTGTTTGAGGAGAAAAAGTCTCAATTTTGAACACCACATTAGTGCGATATTCCTGGATATTATACTTGACCTTAATAAAATCTGGCTTGATGGTCTGTAGTATAATTTAATTATATTTCATTTTTCCCTGAAATTATTATAATCATCCAATCATTTATTAAAAATAGAACTATCCGCGTCAAAACTGATGACTTTTATTAAATTAAAATAAAACTTAGCTTCTTTCAATCCTTTTGTTTACAATTTTTACCAGCTATGTTCTAGTAACTTCCAATAAACGGACGATAATTGCTCTTTATGCTGATGGGCATCTTATCCAGACACACAAGGCATCCGAATACCAACAGGAATATTAAAATAGTATTTTAATACGGGAGGAAATAAAGTCTATCGCAATTTTCTTTTTAGACATTGCAAAAATCATTTTAAATTTTGGATAAAAAATAATAATACGTCTATGCCATTAAAATTCAAGAGCGAAATACATTGAGATAAACATTTAAAAAATTAAATATGTACTCCCAAAGTTACCTCCAATCATATTTTTTTAGTACATTCCCACACTTTTAGTCTATTCACCATATTCCTCATAAATAAACTCCCAAAAAAATATTTCAATGAAACAAAACGTATAATTTAAATGTAACATTTGATGTGATCTCCGATAAATAGTAAAAAGATCTAATTTATATATTATTATAATATTTTGCACATCTTAGCTTGTCAAGTATGGAATTTTCCGTCATTTTCTCTGCAATTGATTAGATCTCCTCCATAAAATGTTACTATCAATGCTTATAGAAGTCTAGATAGATTTTTTCCAAGAACTCAGTATCATCGTTCATAAACAATCCCCATTTTGCTAAGTGCTCTTAGTAATTTTATCTCAGGCTTTATCGATAATCTTTTGACAGTAAAACGACTATTTTATGCAGACCAAATAAAAAATAAATTTAATATTTATTATTTTATGATTCGTCTCGAATCAGTACCATGCCCTTTACGCAGTTTAGGAAACGGTTTTTATAAAACTCTTCAAGGGTAAGACCGTCGAAAAAGAATAAAAAAATTGGGTTTTCTTGAGGATTTTTCACTTCAAATCAGAGCGGCTCGTCCATATGTACTGCGGAGCTGCTGCACCTCTAGAATGGCAGTCGAGACCAAAGGAACCTGAGTCTCACACGGGACGTAAGGGCTCCCCTTTCGTGTCCATACCGCGGGGACCCGAAACGGTATGCGGTTTTTGGTAAAGAGTTTCCCTCTCTTGGCCATTGCTGGCATTGGACGTACATCTTCTACCCTGTTGTTATCGGATCTTACCCTCTCGGCTGTGTCCAGGCAAGTAGGAGGGGATTTGTCTTGATATTCGTTTATTCTCTTCTCTTATGCGTTATCTGCTTATAACGAGTCACGAGTGACAAGTAGCGAGCGACCACACACACACACCTATATAAATATACACAGGCATACATATGCACATCTGCCCAAAACAAGTCTCAAGTAGCCAGTCGCAAGTGATTATTAGCCCTGTCGCGCAATAGCAATCCTTTCATCGTGGGAAAGACCTCCTCAGAGATGGGTCCCCTAGAAAGAAGGAAGAGGAGCGAAAGTATCGAAACTATACCAATTATTGGTCAACGGATTAGGGTTTTCCTTCCCAGGGTATACTGTCTCAGTGGTGAGAAATCCGTTAGAGACCAGATTTATTTATGCACATAAGGATATGTGTACACATACATGTACATATTTTTCAGGGGTGTACTATTTTATTAAGTATTTATCAAAGTTTACTTAGGTAAGGGATTTTTATATATTAATATATATGTGTCTATTGATTATGTATTATGTATACGAGGTATAAATATAATTTATGGCAAGAGCGCTGCCCGCTTGTGAGCGCTACCGACATCGTGTATTGGATGGATTCGGGCCGGTAGCGGAGAGCGGGGGGGGTTGCAGATAAGCACCGTGTCGCGCTGCGACCCGGTGCAGTCATACTGACTCACCACGTGCTGCTTATCACTTATTTTATTATTGTTAATATTATTTAGTATTTTTACCCCGCATTATTTCTTATATTTTAAATAAAATATGAGCAAAATATACATTTTTAACTCGAAATAAAAAATATTAGAAACAAAGGCGTTATTTATTTATTTATTAACGGATGACGGAAACTTACCAGACATCGTAGTATTAATAAACATAAATATATTTAAATTATTTCTTATAAATATCGTTACTGCCGCCTTGTCTTACACGGCGCCATATGGCAAAAGCATGCAGAGTTTTCCACTCCGCATTCCAGCTCCAGTACATTTTTCAATATATATTTTTTAGCCAGATGATATTATACAGCTTTTTTTTCAAATTCCGATTTTTTCAGAAGGATCTTTCGCGCGCATAAATTGGCATAGAACCTGCGAACGCCAGAGCAGACATCGGATCTCCATTACAATATGGCGGGGCGCTCGCTCCGCCAATATGAAAATGGCGACACTCTCCGCGATAAACAATGCCGGGAAACAATGGCCAAGTTTAAATTCGGGTGGAAGCCGGCATGAAAAACAGTCAACCGTCCCGATATTATTCTTCGAAGAGCAATTTCCGGTACGGAGAGCGAGGGCGGAAGGCACGTGATACCTTGAGAAAGTCGCCCAGGGAACTTTCTCCCGGGATCCCGACCCCATCTCCCCACCCCACGCTGCTCGATCCCGTTTTTGTTACGTACCTGTTATATTTTACTTATAACTGGAATATATTTGTAGCGTGAAGCATGGGGTGGCGCCATATGTTCCATGGGGAGGCGCCGTCTTACCTTCGGTCCCCCGGGAGAGATAGTTTTGTAAGCAGAACAACATTAAATTGTGTTCAGATCTCTATCTACCACCATAGACATTTATCATACTGAAATAAAAAATAAAAAAATAAATAATAAGAACTTCTGAATCACCGGATCGAAAAATATTTTATACACGATTAAAGTATTTTCCACAGCCGTAATAAAATATTCCTAGTTTACATGTTGAAATTTGAATATCTCAAAAATTACGACGTCCCTCGTTTGACAATCGTCTCCTCCCCGCCATCAAAATGTAATAAATCCCATATTTTAACATCATAATCAAATATCTCCGAATCGACAAGACCCATTTGCTGGAAAACGACACTTTTCCAATAGTGCCAACCGCCAAAATTTTTATTCTCCATAATAAAGTGCGGAACCCCCCTACCCTCCCCCGTGTCTACTCTCAGCGAATTTACCCCCACCGCCGCCACTTCACCCCGATGGAGATTCATTCAAATCGCGCGCTCACTACAATGTTTGCTTGTCAAATGGATTTCGGGCGAGTTACACGTTATCGGGCGACAGGGCTCGCCAAACTTGGGCCCGCATTCAACCCCTGTCCCCCTACCCCCTTCCCCGTATGGTATATTTGACGAGGGCGTCTTCTTGAGCCGATGCGGGCCGAAGAAGCTCTCTTCGGCGCCGCAATTCTTTTGATGTGAAATTGTATAAAGGGAAACTATGCTCGGTCGTGATATGCAAATAGAGACGCCGATTGCTGAAATTAGACCCGGCCCATCCCGTCTGATCCCTTCAATTCAAACAGCTGAGTGTATGTAATTACGGGTTTAGGGAATTTCGTACTTATTTTTTATTTAATTTTTTTTTAAACAAATAAAACAATCGCCGATTTTAAAATATTTACACGAATTTACAGCATCTTATTTTAGATCAGTCTGTCCTGAACACGCTGTAGTAAAGTACTGTTTTTCAGCGTTCTTTTTTGTGTCATTTATTTTATTTTAT
>JAGXCT010035212.1:0-10035 GCA_022495035.1 Philopotamus ludificatus
ATATTTTTAGGATATAATTATAGAAGAAATTTTACACGGATTTAATTAAAAATAAATTTATCCTTTTATCCCTTAAACTAAATGGATTAATAATACTGTAGCCGTATGTAGAACATCAATATTTAACAAATAGAGGCTGATTTTTTTGATCATATTTTATCTATTGTATTAATATATATATAATTCCTGCAAACATCAGAAATAAAATCGCGAATTTTTTATACATTATAAAACGTAATTTCCGTCATTATTAAGAACTGTTTTTGGGTTTTAGAATCCCTTTTTTAAGAAAACCTTCCGGTTTTGAATCGAAATACTCATTCAAGTGGTTTTAGACTTAGTAATATTTCGAAAACGTTTTTCTCTTAAAGTGTGCTCCATCATTGACCTGAAAAGAATGTTATCGGAGAGAGCAAGGTCTGGGGAATATGAAGGGGGTAGCAGAACCTCCCTGTTTAACTTGTGAATTTTTTCTTGGGTCATTTTTCATTTATGACGGCGTCCATTATCCTATTATTTTTTTTCTAGTTTAATCTTTCCAATTGTTGGCACTAAACATCTGAAGTAATTGTTTTACCCGATTTTAATAATTCGTAATAAATAAGTCCTCCTTAACTGTGTTGTTAGAATGACTAAAATGTCTTTAACAATATGAAAATAAATTTTAAACACGTTGGAATACCGCAGCAATGATTATATATTTTTTTTTAATATTGTATTATATGATTCATTGGATCAAAATATTTGGTATTAGCATTATCAATAATCGTTCATACTAAACAATTTTATCAAAATTATTAAATAACTCGGATTATTAAATCATATATAAATTTATTGCAGATATAAAACATATACATTTCATAAGATATATATGATTAATTCACGAATTTGAAAATTTAGAATGAATAAATAAATATTTATTAATCTAATAATAATTATTTTGTATTTTATTACATGTTCTTACATGTCTTACAATAGATTATCAATATAAAAGTCGTGGATTATTATTGTTTGCATTCAAATGGTTTACAGCTCGCCTTGAGACTATCGAAATATTCTCCGCTCGAATATGTCTTGGATTCTGGTTCTTCGCCGTTAACCCAATCATAACAGTTTCTGCAGTATTTGGTATCGAAATAACTACCGGATTTTGTACACTTGCCATCAGAGTCCACTGGAACGCTTGGAGGTGTTGGATCTCTGCATTCACCATCCATGTAGATTTCTCCATTTAAGCAGTTAAAGAAGTGAGGAACTAAATGTTATTCGCCTGCAATTACTATATAAAGACAAGTGTAATACATATTAGGATTATTTTCGATTGGACCTTTTCCGAGTAATTCAGAAACGTGAAGCTTGTGACAAGTGAAGTGACCTGAATTCTGATTCTCGAGAATTCCTTATTACCGATTTTCATAAAATACTTCCAACAATCTTTATCACATTGGTGCATATTGATGGACTATTCTAAAAGATATGAAAATAATATTTTGATTTAACTAAAATATTTAAGCAAAACGTAAAGCATTTAAAAAATAAATATTGTTACAAATAATTCACTAATCACAATAAATTTAAATATATAATATATGGTAAAAGTAATATAATTTTGACATGCAACGAATAATAAAATATGAAATATATGAAATATTCGTATTTTATCATTAAACGAGATATGCAAAGATGGAAAATTCTCCAGAAATTCTGGAGAAAGAGTTCTCGAGCAGAAGCACTAGTGAGAAAGTACCTTGTGGTCTGCAGTTAATTTAAATAGTAGATCGTTATTATTTTTTTTCATTGAAGTAGAACATAATTAAATTTAGAGTTAGTAATTTTATAACTTTAATTGAGATTACGTCTGGCCCCGAAGATTTCCGATTATGTAGTGTTTTTATTGTAGAATTTAATTCATGTGTATCAATGTGTGTGGTGATAATTTCTTAATTAAATAATGTGATGATTGAGTCTAATATTTTTTTTATTTTTTGTGTATGGTTTTGAGTGCTTGGAAGGAGAGAAGATGGAGTCTATACTATATGTAGTATATTCCAATGATAAAGCCATCATTGTGTACACAGTTTTATTAAATAATACACATCATTAAAAATATATATTAATTTGTGTACATAATTGCAAAATATATTATTCCATTTTAGCAACCATAGTCTTCGCATACTTTTTTATAGCTGTTGAACTTTTGTGTCGGCAAGCACGATTTGATTTCTGGCTTTTCTCCACTTTCGCACCTTGTAAATGCGTTACATTTTCCACTTATGTAATATTCACCGTCGCTTCTGCATATTCCATCATCATCAATATCCATAGGTGGGTCTTGACATTTGTTTTCCGTGTTACCCGTGTAGCGGTTTCCATTGTCACAGCGAAAGATGTGAGCTACAAGATCGGTGACTCCGGTATCTTTGGATCTGGGTAAGCAGACATAGTACAAATGGGGATTGCCCCTGATTACACCGTGGGCACCCAATTGTGCGCAAGGCTTATCCACTGGCATTTTGCACTCTCCATTAGCCAGCTTAATACTGCAGAGTGTAGACATTGGGTTGTAACTGTAACCGTTTTCACATTCCTCCTCTTGACCGTCCCTAATCATCGCAGAGTCGTCGTCTGTCGTACAGATGAAATATTTTTTACAGTCGTATGGGTGAGGAAAGGTTCCCTTGTGATGACAATAAAAAGTGTAGTCCAACACACTTGGATGACATAATGGATTTAGCCCCTCGACGCATTCATTGTTTACGCAAGTCCGTCCTGTTTCGCATTCCATTTCGTCTTGTATTGACATCCCAGGTCCTAAGTCATAGCAAAATTTCAATTTATTACAGCCATTGCAAGAAAGGCCGGGGTCATCGCATGTTTTGTGCACAAGGGTACCAGTAGCTACCCCAACCTGAAATGTTAATCAAGAATTATTTATTATAAAACATGGAAGAATATATAATTTTGATGAAGATTACTCACGCATAGCAGAGTCAGAGCTGTGAAACACTTGAACAACATATTCGAAATCGCAATCTTGACGAAGTGTAGACTTAATTTAATACACAATCGTATTTATATTAAATCGGTTAATACACACATAATCGCTTAATTCCTGTTGCATTTTAAACAAATAGCACATTACCAATCTGCGAAACTTTTCGTAAATATTTATATGACTAAACCGTTTATAATAAGTTTTTTTGCAATATAATATTTTTTACGTATATTATATATAATTCAGTAATTTTTACAATCTTCAAATCACTTATGTAACGCAATTTTCGGTGTAGCGTTCAATGATTATGTTTTCAGCACATCAATGTTGAAAAAACCTTTACTTCCATACTATTTTTCGTCATTAGGAATAGGAAGATTATGCACCTTGAGGCTGAGGTATTATAACAGATACTGCTGAGGTATCAAAATTTGTGTTGTTTGGGAAGAAAAATTGTTTTATAATCTCACGCAAATTAAACTTTTCACCAATCTAAATATACATACGCTTATCTTTTATACAGTAAACCTCTCTATAAAGTACATTCCTATAACGTTTGCGGCCGTTTTTTCCTATAACGTCAAACCCCCCTATAACGTACATATAGACGCTAATTAGAATTTTAATAAAATGTCGTAAATGTTTAAATTTAAATAAAAACTGTGTCTCCTTGCGTCAATGAACACAAGTACGCACGTAATTGGATATATGCTCGTAACTCTTCCCAAGCAATCGTCTGTTAAAGATCTGGGTATTTTGTTTGATTCTAAATTAAAATTTATTTTACATGTATCGGACGTGTGTATGATATCGTCAAGAGTGTTGGGCTTCGTCTTGAGAAATTCTCATCACATACGTAGCACCATAGTCATACGAGTGCTATACGATGCATTGGTTCGGAGCTTGCTTGAATCAGGTTCCATTATATGGGCGCCTTATGACGCCTCGAATTCCCTCAGAGTAGAGAAGATACAGAAGAAATTTTTAGGTAACTCTACATGAGGGAGTTTGGATTCTACCCAAGTTTATACCCCAGCGCATGGGTGCAGGGCTGCCTGGGGTATGTATCCCTCGAAAAAAGAAGGTCGATTTACTTGGCAAAGCACTTCTTCAAGCTGTTGGTTAGCGCACTACATAATCCCCTTGTACTGTGCGAGTTGTCCTTATGAGCGCCACCTCACTACCATCGAGCTCGTTCGCGTGTGCTTTTTTTTCCGCCAAATGCGAGGACAGGTGCTCTCAGAAACTCTCCGGTAACCAAAGCTATTACTCTACTCAACCACTTTGCCGAATATGTGAATACATATATTCGATGTCAAATATAGCCGTTTTGTTTATATTTTATATGAGATTTTATAATTATTTTCTTTTTCTTATTGTAATATATGCTGTTTTGTTTTTTTTTCATGTTATTATTATGTTCCATGCATTATTATTATTCTCATGTTATTTTTTTTTTTATGTTATTATGTTTCATGCGTGATTGGCGACCTGAGGTATTCTGTAATGCCAATCACGCATTGACTTTCTAAATAAATAAATATGCATTTTTTTTAAAGGGATCAAATAATTCGTGTACAATTTATTACTGCTTTTTAAAAAGTGTATGATATACAGTCGACCCTTCTATAACGTTCAGATAGGGACCACGCTATAGAAAGTTAGGCACCCATACAAAATTTGGGGTTAGGTTCTTTTGATTGTATTTTGCGATTTGAAGCAAATCAAACATTTGACCTATTTTTATATTTTCAATAACCTTGCACGTGTTTAGTTGGATAACAACAGCTCGTGCTTATAGGCGCAAGGGGGTATTGACCTAGCATATCTCTTCTAGTTTTTTTTTAATTCGCAACAGATGTGCCAGGGAAGTTTCAAACAGTTTTTTTAGTTAATTATTTTCATATGATGAATAAATAATAAAAAGGTAAATATAGATTATGAAACCTTTTCGGAAATATGTTTTATTAATTAGGATACATTTAAATAGTGAATATTTTAAATTGAGTAATTATGTATTTAATTACTGTTGGACTTATCTAATATGACGTTCCGTAGAGATTTTTATAATACCAGTTGCTCAATTTATAAAAAAAATAGAATAATTGAAAACCCCTTTATCAGATAAATACTCAATGCATTAAAAATCGTATGCATCGATTTACTTGATCATAATTTGTTCATAAGTAGAAAAATATTTTCTTACTGTATTGTGATGAATATCCCTTGTACGTTTTTCGACGGTGATTCATTAAAAAATGAACAGAACACGCCTATCGAAGTAAAGGGGAAAACAGCCCCTTAACAAATATTTTCTAAGTGCACGTATATATTTAAAATGCACATTAATAATATATTTACGAAAATTTTAATTTAACATTGAAAATATTGGGCTTTGTAAAATAAACGCTATATTTGTAAAATGAACGTTATACAAAAAAATGCCGTAAACGCTATAGAAGTGTACGCTATAGGAGGGTTGACTGTATGTTTTTTCAATTTAAAATTGAAAATATATTCCATTCCTTAAAATCAAACTAAAAATATTGAATTCATTTTTTATTTATGCATTTTAATATTTTTAGGATATAATTATAGAAGAAATTTTACACGGATTTAATTAAAAATAATTTTATCCTTTTATCCCTTAAACTAAATCGATTAATAATACTGTAGCCGTATGTAGAACATCAATATTAAACAAATTAAGTCTGATTTTTTTGTCCTTATTTTATTCATTGTATTAATATATAATTCCTGCAAACATCAGAAAGAAATCGCGAATTTTTTTATGAATGCATATTTTTATATATTATAAAACGTAAATTCCATCATTATTAAGCAATGTTTTTGTGGTTTTTAATTCCTTTTTTTAGAAAACCTTCCGGCTTTGAATCGAAATACTCATTCAAATGGTTTTAGATTTCAGTTATATTTCGAAAACGTTTTTCTCTTAAAGTGTGCTCTATCATGGACCTGAAAAGAATGTTATCGGAGAGAGCAAGGTCTGGGGAATATGAAGGGAGTAGCAGAACCTCCCTGTTTAATTTTTTATTTTTTTCTTGGGTCATTTTTCATTTATGAGGGCGTCCATTATCCTATTATTTTTTTTCTAGTTTAATCTTTCCAATTGTTGGCACTAAACATCTGAAGTAATTGTTTCACCCGGTTTTAATAATTCGTAATAAATAAGTCCTCCTTAACTTTGTCTTAGAATATCTTAAATGTCTTGAACAATATAAAAATGAATTTTACACACGTTGGAATACCGCAGCATGGATTATACATATTTTTTTTAATATTGTATTATATGATTCATTGGATCAAAGTATTTTATATTATCAATAATCGTTTATACAAAACAATTTTATCAATATGATTAATTAGCTCGGTTTATTGAATCATATATAAGTTTATTGCAGATATAAAACATATACATTTCATTCAGAATTCATGAAAATTTAGAACGAATAATTAAATACATATTTATTAATCTAATAATAATTATTTTGTGTTTTATTACATGTAAGACAATTGATTATCAATATAAGAGTGGTGAATTATCACTTTTTGCATTCAAATGGTTTACAGCTCGACTTGAGACCATCGAAATATTCTCCGCTCGAGCATGTCTTGGATTCTGGTTCTTCGCCGGTGACGCAATCATAAAAGTTTTTGCAGTCTTTGGTATCGAAATAACTACCGGATTTAGTACACTTGCCATCAGTGTCCAGTGGAACGCTCGGTGGTGTTGGATCTCTGCATTGACCATCTATGTAGTTTTCTCCGTTTAAGCAGTTAAAGAAGTGAGGTAGTATATGTAAATCGCCTTCTATCGTTGCACTAAGACAAGTGTAATACATATTGGGATTATTTGGGATTGGACCACTTTCTCCTACTCTGCTGCATGTCTCTGCGATGAATTTGCATTTTCCTGTTAATGGTTTATTGCATAGAGTGCTCAAAGAATCGTACTGTAATCCTTCAGGACAGGTGAAAACAGTGGGTTCAGTGATAACAGTGCCACCACTGTTGGCAAGGCAAAGATGGTATTTAGTACAGTCGAAGGCATGTGGAAAGAATCCTACTTGATAGCAGACGAATCTGTAATGGGTAATAGTTTCGTCGCAAAAGGGATTGGCGTCAGCGGAACACATTCCGGTTGACTCCTTGCAAGTTAATCCTCTTTCTTCGCAATCGTCTTCGTCAGTTATCCAATCACCGTTCGGTAATTCGAAACAGTATTTGGAGACTTCACAGCTCAAGCAGGTGTGTCCAGTCTCTTCGCAGTCTTCTCTCAGCGTTCGCATAAAATTTGACTTCGGCGACGACAATGAAGTGCGTAATTCTTTCAGATTAAATTGACGCGCCGATACATCTTGAATCACAACCTGAAAATAATTGATTTATAATATAATGTATTAGAATACTGTAAAATATATATTCCACTCACGATTGCCAACGTTAAAATTATATATTTCGTCAACATCTTGAACAATCACAACAACCACAATCACTGCTGTTACAACAATGATGAATTGGGATTTCACGCGTTTGATTGAATTCTCAGTAGTTATCAGATGATGTGGTTTAATCTAGATTTAGACAGATTTCAAAATCGATTGTTTATTGTGAACACTTCGTGTATTGTGACCGAGGATTTAATGGTTCTTGAATGTTTCGATGCAGTTTATCATTCGAGTGGTGTAAGATTTGGACAATAAACATGACGCCACTGATAACAACTGGCATTAATCTACGAAGAGTATTTATTATTTGATCAAACAAGCTACTTTATAATAAATATAAGATTATTTTAGCGTCATCTGTTGATATCTTATTCAAAAAATAATTGGGGTTTAAATAATGGAAATAGACGGTTACGGTTTTGTCGATTTTTTGCAAAATAAATATGGCATTGTTACGATTATAATAAAGCTGACTATACTACCTGTTTTGAACGGGACTGTCCCGTTGTCCCCAGCCACAGCTTTGGAATAAAATGTATTGTTTTCAGAAAGATGCTAAAACACTATAACAATTTCAAAAAGAACGAAGTAATTAAACTTAACTTAGCCGTGCCGATATTTGGGATCCCAAGTTTTGGATATTACTCGAATAACTTTTTGTGTTTGTCTAAAAAATGCAAAACACAACAATATTGTTTTCCAATGGCACGGGTGCGATCTTTTTTGTCGCTCCGAACTGGATATGAGTGGGGAAAAACATCGCGCATGTGCAAGTGGAAGCGAGAAAAAATATCGTGCTGTGCAAGTGGAGAAACAACATGCGCCGATCGCATTAATTAGTAGAAAAAATAAAATTAGATAGATATTTTGGATTTTTCTATTAATATTTATCACCGGGGGGGTAGCCACTAATTTTTTTTCGGAAATGAAACACAACTATCTAAGAGAACGACGAAGATTACGAGCGAGTGAATACTGTAAAACATGCATTACTTGACAGTTATCGGAAAATTTTGCACAAGAAACGAAGACAGGCCTAACGCGGAACAAAATGAATTAATATTTAAATCATTTAATGTATGCCTCTTTTGTTATTTATAATGTTTATTTTATTAATAAAGTGTTTTTTTTTAATCAGAAAGGAATTCTACCAAATTTTGCAAACTTTATGCAAAATAAGCTCTTTTAAGTTTCTTTTCTTGATAAAATCATTTCCGTAAAAATTACCGGTAAATTTTCTATTTTACTGGTATGTCTGCCTAGAATTAATGCACCTGCTGAAAGGTTATTTTTCGTTATGAAGAAGTTATAGACGAGTAAAAAAACAGAACTGATATTTAACAATACAAAACCGTGTTAATTACCAAAGTAAATTTCATTAACAAATATAAATTATTAAGAAATAAGCGGTTTCTTGAATGCACATACTAATATCTAAAGACTAATACCTAAAAGTTCTATGTAAATATGCCGATGAAATCAGTGATCAATTAATTTCGATTAATATTGCAGAAGATATCTGAAAAAATTGCGAGGTAGGAAAGGATTGGGCACCGATATTATTATTGGTCATCTAGTGATCAAATTATCAGAATATTTTCAGAATAGGAATTATGTAAAATAATTTATATTTAAGTGTTCAATAAATAAATCTACCAAACCAACCAAGTATTCGAGAAAATATAATCAAGATATCAAGAGAGGGCTCTGAATACGAATATTCGAGATTTGATATTAAAAAATGAGCGAATATGGAAGCTGAGGTATCATAACAATTTTCTTTTTGGCTAAAAAATCTTTTGCCATGAATTATAGATAACAATCGCATATGATTATGTAATTTAAGTGCGATCAAATCTATAAATTCCAGGAATTCTTATGACACCGGCCAAGGATAATTACCACTGCATCTTATCTAAAAATCTAATCGCTTTAGAATTAATTGCAATGCCATCTATCCATATTCGATTATTTTTTTTTACGAGTAAAAATAAACGTGTAACTCATTTTCATTTCAAAGTTGGCATCCAATACAAATGGCAATATACGTCAGCTATAAATGCAGTTGTACGTAATAAGAAAAAAACAATATTTGAATTAGATTTATTGATTCAAAAAATTAGGATAAACATCACCAACACGATTAATTATAATGTTATTTTATTAATTTATTCTTCATTATATTTATATTAACACGTGAATTCTTTACATACTCCATTCCATACATCGAAATATTTACCAAGATCACATTTTTTTGAGTTTGGGGGTTCACCCACCAAGCATTCAAAATATTGAAAACAATCAGTATCATCAGAGTAATTGCCTTCTACTTCGCAGTTATTATCAGCATCAAGTGGGAGATCATCTATATGATTGGGCGTACTTTGACAAGCATCTTTAACATACACTTCATCTGGAGCACAGCGTAAAAGTTGTGGGGAAATTACATTCTGACCGTTAGTATTATCAGTCAGACACAAATAAAACATATTGGGATTTTCATCAAATACTCCCGTCTGACCAAGACCTCCACATACACTTGACGGGAGTCGTTTGCAGTTTTCTATAGTT
>JAGXCT010035212.1:23373-96305 GCA_022495035.1 Philopotamus ludificatus
TCCTCTTCAGATTTAATACACATTCATTATAATAATTATTATAAAAAAAAATGTACTTTAAAATTTTAACTGAAAAGCAGTCGGAGTCGCTAGTTTTTCACGACTCCTACTCCGACTCCGACTCCACAGCCCTGATAAATACGTAAATGTATCTTGTTTCGATTATTTATTAAAAAAATAACCAATATTAACTAACTTTGACATTTTTTTGGAACGTAAACCCTAATTTTGTATGAACTTCAAAACTCATATAACACGGATTTGTATCTCACGGCGGTTTGGTGGAACCATATGATCGTGTTATACGAGGCCTAGGTGTAATTTACGAGCGTGAGTGAGACAAAAGAACTCTAGTCCATTACCATAGCAGGGTTGAGCTAGTGTATTTGGGTGTATCCTTCAGTGTAAGATTACCTACAATTTCAAACGCATGCTAATTAAATTGACTACATATTTTTGATCCCTTTGTAATTTTTAAAATGATAAAACCAAAACACAACACAGTCACTTTAGAAAAGAATGTAAAAATTATCGAAATGATAGTGGTAGAAATTAGCCGGTTCTACAGTGCAACTAATTATGCCACAAAAAGTCGAACAGAAAAAGGCTTCTGAGAGTTTGAAGAACCAGAAGTTTTTTTATTGCAAAATTTTTGATAGAGGACCTAAATTAAAACCACATGCCTGTTAGTACCCATCATAACGAACAAATCACTTGGTCTTTGAGATCATTTAAAATCTCAACATGAAGGTTTAAAAAACGATCAAACTCGCATAGCTTTAACACAATTGCCGAAACGGTTAGTGCAGTCATAGAATCAGCTGAAAAATATCCAATAGAGTTCCGTAACAATTGTGGAAAGGGGAAATTATCCACCTGAAGAGCTGCAAGAAATGGACCGTCATACGTTCCTAAAAAAAATGTATCTGAACCTGTTCCCGTGCGAAAGTTGCGTGTAAAAACCATTAAAAAAGATCTCTCACTTCACAACCAATGCATGCATGAAGAGAACGACGGAGATTATGAGGGAGTGAATGCTGTAAAACATGGTTGTAATGCATTACTTGACAGTTACCGGCAAATTTTGCATAATTAATGAAGTGAGACCTAACAAGGGAATCTAAATTCCATTTTGAAACGCGGAACAAAATGATTTAATATATGTTTTTTTTTATTATCCATAATGTTGTAATGAAATTCACAAACCCGTCTTACTTACCAAAGGAAATTTTTAGAAATCGTGCCAAGATTCGTATTTAAAATCAACGCCAATTATACTGAAGCAAATTTGGTCTTCAGAAATATATAACAAATAAAATAATTATTTTCACGAGTTCATCCCTGTTCTTTTATTAATTAATAGAAAGAAAAAAGTGTTTTCTTGAATGCACATACTAAATAATTTAACTTCAGAAACATTAAAAGTTCAATGTAAATATGCCGATGAAATCAGTGATAAATTTATTTCCATTGATATTGCAGATGATATAAAAAAAAAACTGCTAGTGGCTTTGAGGTAGGAAGGGATTGGGCACCGATATTATTATTGGCCATCTGGTGATCGAATTATTAGAATATTTTCAGAGTAGAATTTATGTAAAATAATTAATATTTAGGTGTTAAATAAATAAATCTACCAATCCAAATAAGTGTTCGAGAAAAAATAATCAAGATATCAAGAGAGGACTCTGAATACGAATATTCAAGATTTAATTTTAAAAAATTAGCGAATATGGGAGCTGAGGTATCATAACAATTTTCTTTTTGGCTAAAAAATCTCTTGCCATGAATTATAGATAACAATCGCATATGATTATGTAATTTAAGTGAGACCAAATCTATAAATTCCAGGAATTCTTTATGACACCGGCCAAGGATAATTACCACTGCATCTTATCTAAAAATCTAATCGCTTTAGAATTAATTGCAATGCCATCTATCCATATTCGATTATTTTTTTTTACGAGTAAAAATAAACGTGTAACTCATTTTCATTTCAAAGTTGGCATCCAATACAAATGGCAATATACGTCAGCAATAAATGCAGTTGTACGAAATTAAAAAAAAAGCAATGTTTGAATTAAATTTATTGATTCAAAATATAAACTGATGATTTAAATTAGGATAATCATCACCAACACGATTAATTGTAATGATATTTTATTAATTTATTCAACATTATATTTATATTAACACGTAAATTCTTTACATACTCCATTCCATACATCGAAATATTTACCAGGATCACAATCTTTAAGGCGTACGGGTTCACCTTCCTCGCATTCATAATATTTTAAACAATCAGTATCATCAGAGTAAGTGCCATCTACTTCGCAGTTATCATCAGCATCAAGTGGGAGTTCATCTATATGATTAGGCGTACTTTGACAAACATCTTTAACGTACACCTCATCTGGAGCACAGCGTAAAAGTTGTGGGGAAATTACATTCTGGCCGTTAATATTATCAGTCAGACACAAATAAAACATATTGGGATTTTCATCAAATACTCCCGACCTGACCAAGACCTCCACATACACTTGACGGGAGTCGTTTGCAGTTTTCTATAGTTTTCCTGCATAATGTAGTAATGGGATCGTAGGCAAACCCGTTGTCGCATTTTAATTCGGTCGGTGTAGAAATAATGTTTCCTTCGTCATTATTTAGACATAAATAATAAGTGGTACAGCTAAACGGATGAGGGAATAAGCCCGTCATGTAGCATTTGAAATTGTGAGGCTTTTCTGCCTCACATTTACTATTGCCTTCTTTAACGCATTGGCCACAATTAACTGGATCTTCAACACAGGACTCGAGACATGTTTCTCCAATTGCATCACAATCAGTTTCAATTTCGATCCATTCTCCAGATACTTGATGGCAAAAAATCGAGTATTGGCAATCAACACATGTGTGTCCGTTTACAATGCAATTGTTTTTGGTGGATATCCTGTATTTGTTTTCATCGAGCCACGTCGAATTATTCAACATTTCCAAGGTAAATGTCTCAGCTGAAACATTATGCACAGCAGCCTGTAAGAGCAAAATTTGATCAAATGTTATTAAAATCTTTTTAATGTGTAAATTATAATACTTACAATTGCAAGAGCAATCACTATCAACTTTAAAATCATTCTTATTGATTTTCCTCTAAACAATTTGCACTGATTATCGCTATATGAATGCCAATGAATTTGTGATAACATTTATTTTATTAGCCGTATAAAATTATTATCTCGTATATCATGAAAACAGATTCCCAGATGATATAGAACAGTGGTTTTCAATGGGGGGCCTATTTTGTTTTTGGTCTCAGTAATATGTTATAGATTTATAATTTTACAACAATTTAAATACAACCGTCGTGTCCGTCAGAAAACCGGAAACACCAGAGCTGAACCAAACAATAATATTTTAGTTCTGCACATGTTAACTGATCTGTTACGTCTCTATGAGATAGATCTTGAATTCTACTGCCAAAAATGCTCTCTATAAAAATTCGATTTAAAAAAAAAATGGCAAATAGATATAACATTAAAGATGATTATGTTACTGTTTTTTTTTTAATATTAGTTTATTACATTTGGTTATATAAGGTTCTAACCATTATTAAAAAATGCATTTGAAATATTATCGTAAAATTAAATTCATTAGAGTATATCTTCGCAGTTTTTAAACGCGGGTTCACACGAAACATGTTATTTAATACGCTACAAAAGGCTTTATTTTAAAGTTTTACGACCCGACACAGTTTAATTCATTGTTCTGCATGCCCTTTGTAAAATATATGGCATATGTATTTATTTATGGCTAAAAACTTCCTCGAAATAATAGATTATTTGAATCGAAAACTTTCCAGTACTTACACATCGACTAAAACAAATTTAGGTTTTTGTTTATCCATTCAACAAAATAACTTTTTTGGAATATTTATGTGGCACCCCGTCACATCCTTTATTACAAAGCTTTAACTTACTCATATAATACATAAAGACATCTATTTGTTTTACTGTCTAAAATTCAATAAATCATCATTTTCTACAGCCTCGAAAATTTTATTTTTATCTAAATATTCTAATAATCTAATATAAGTATACTATATAATGCATGATACTTCTATTCTTTTGACCAAATTCATCTCCCAGTAGGAAAGCATACATTTTTTTTACAGAGCCGCGCAAAATCGCAAGATCGATAAAAAGATGCGGGTTTAGGTGTAAGTTTCGCCTGAAAACAGCGGGTGTTTGAGTGATAAAACGTATTTCATCTTTCGCGAAAATATGTAACAAAAATATATTTTTCATTTTTTAAAAAAACTATGCGAATATATTTGATTATCTAAAAAAAATTTTACATTGATTGGATTTTTAAATGTTAGCACGGTTCGTCCGGGTAAAATTAGTAAAGTAATTTGGTCAATACGGAGAAAATATATGCATTAATATCGGCAATAAAAAAAAATCCTTCCACAAATTTTGATAGCTGTTATTTGAAAATAATTTTTAAATATTATTTAAAATTTATTATTTCATATTGGAGAATATATCTTTACCTATATATATTCTAAATTTTTTAGGTCTAGCTAAAATGGAAAAGAAGTTACGGATTTTTGGCAGTGGAGTTCATGATCCGTCCCACTGTGCGGCAGCTCGAAAACAACCGCAGTGTCCGAAGGGGGTCTCTCGGGGGCCCTAAGCATTTCAAATGAAGATATCGATGAATTGACAAATTCGAAAGGTTTGTGACGTATAGGATTTAAATTAGAAGAGTTATAAAACCTATATAAAAATTCAAAATTAGATCGATATTCGGATTTTCTAATAATCATTAATAACTATTTTTAATAATATAATACTTTTTTTATATAATTTCAAGGTATTGTCGAAGAATTTATCAATTCTTGACTTGAAATTTTTGAGGTCTATTTTAATACATTCATTTCATACAAAATATACCTCATCGGTTAGCGGCGTAATTTTCAAGCCGTCGTGGCGGATGGGTTTATAAAGCTTTCATAATTTGATTACAACTAATAGTTTTATTTTATTAACTAGTTATATAATATGTATTCTCTGATATTTTCTTTGATATTTAGGAATAAACAAATCATATTAGTGGTCCAAAAGTTTGGCGACCGCTGTCAAAGAGCACAGTCCTGACACGCGTCTGACTTAGTACGCCCGCATTTTTGAGTACTTAATTAATTATTATCACGAAAATATATAAATCTATTTTATTTTTTCAATTAAAATAAAAGGACATATTCTTATACACACTTTTCATGATTTTCTGATAATAAAATGGTATATTATATCTAACACTTTGCCGAAAAAATACTTTGGTAAAAACAAACCGCGTACAAAGATGCAGAATTGCATTCCCAATGCGTCCAAACGATGTTATCTAAACTAAACCAAAACCAACTAAACAGTGGCCTTATTAACTTAGGGCGGGTCTTTGCCACCTGAGGACACCTCCGTTCTCCAGTCAAGTAATGTCATGACAGCAGATTTGACGTTCTCCAGGCTATCTAGGCTCTTCTGAATACGGGTCAGGTCGCCAGCCAGTTCGGGAATCGAGCTTTCGTCACGCGCGGATTGGTAAATAATAATAATTAGACGAGGAAGGCCAATTCCTTGATTTAATTCACGGTCTGATCGGGCTACGGGCACCTCCTGTAGCACACACGTCACCGAATTGGCCTGGATAGCGGCCTGGCTCCTCATAGCTCCGTAGAATCTACGAAACCACGATTGTGCTCAACGGCCATCGCCACCACGTCTAATACCGGCACGCGACGACACTCGACTCGAAAGTCCTAATTTCATTAAAAGAAGACTACCATTGATAAATAAAATATTAAAAGTTTAGGTAATTATTTTATTAGTATTATAGTAATTATGTGTATATATATATAATTCACAAGGCTTCGCATTGGTGTGGAGTACAAACTCCGGCCCATTTATCGAAAAATTCTCCGGTGTCGCAGGAATCGGAATGCGGTATTTGACCTATTGCACATTCAAAATAACCTTTGCAATTATTTTTGTCATAGAATTTTCCATTCTCTGTACATAAGCCATCGTCATCTATTCCCTCTTCCGGTTTTTCGCAAAGTTTCGTCGCCAAGTTATATTTTTCATTGTTTTCGCAATAGAATATTTGCGGAATAGGCACACCGTCATGAGGTAAACATATAAAATGCATATATTGATTGCCAACAAGACCCCCGCCATCACCTGTTCTTTCACAACTACCATCTATTATATTATCACCGCAATCTTTTTGTTTGCACAAAGTTGTCGGTGAATCATAAACGTATTCTGCGGGACAGTTCATCTCTATTGCTTCTTCAAATTTACTAGGATCATTTTCCATACGTTTGCATGCAAAATATTTATGGCAATCGTATGCATGAGGAAATAGTCCAGTTTGGCGACATATAAATTTGTAGTTATCATTCGAACAACCAGGGTTTGGGCCAGTAGTGCATTTACCATCTTTGGCATGACATGTTTCTGTATTAGAGCACGGGATAATCTCATTTATCCAATCGCCTGTTGGAAGTTTGAAACAGTAATGTGAACTTGTGCAATTGATACATTTATGACCATTTACTTCACACTCTTCATCTTCAGCTGCGGCGTGACGTACCGCCAACTGTAAAATAAAACGTGTTAAATTAATATAATATTATATCTTAAATTTTAATTAATTTAACTTACAAGCGCTAGTGAAAAAAATATTAATTTCAACCACATTTTATATCGATAAATAGTTCGAACAAGTCGCGACGGTGATAAGATGGCGAATGAAAATGATTTGTTGATAAAATTCATTATATTCTACCGCGAATTATCGTGGGAAAAAATAAATGGAACAGAGATGCACAACCAGTAGCAATAATATATTTTTTTTTTATATAATATTAAAACCAATAGCTAAAGCATTATAATATTAGAAGGACCCAAATTTAATGTCGCATTCTCGAAAAGCATAGTTTCGGATTAGTTAGTGTGTGTCGTAAGTATGGCTTGCATTACCGGTTAACCGGTTTATCGATTTACCGGTAAATCTCCAAAAATGCACCATCGGTAATTACCGGAAATGATTCTATCGCGAATTAAGGACAGATACAGGCATATTATCATGAAAGTTTATTGTAGATATGCATGCAGAATAGTTTGTTTTTGTTTAAGACGAATTTCGAGAAGAGCTCACTTTGCATCGAGGTTGCAAAACTCGTTGGAATTCCTTCTTGAAAATGCTGAAACGATTTTATTAAATTAAAAATGCAATCTTATAAAAAAATATTTATATAAAATCGAGGATAAATATCGATATATGACTTTGATAAGATCTCTGACATAATATTCGCATTACAACCGGTAAAAATAGCTGTAGAAGCTCTATGTCGTGAAGACATAAACTTATATACAGCCGACATAACATTGAAATTTATGCTTAATGAACTGATTTTGACGAATATGGAATATTCAAAATAACGAATAAAACATCAATAATGTCGAAAATCATAGATATAACTTAACATGCTTTTTTTAAGGGATGAGAATTATAAAATTTCTGAACAAAAAGACAGAGAAGAAGATGAGATAGAAATAGTCTAAATATGAACACTCGAAGAAAAGCTCAAATTAACAATAAATAACGAAACTACAAAAACGACAAAAATAAAGTGGATAAACCAAAAAAAATATAAACAATATTATTCAGAGAGAAATGTCATATTTGGAACTCGAAAGAAATTGTGGCAAATATTTGAACATTGCATTTTAATATCTGATGGTAAATAACCGGTAAACAGGTAGTGGGAGAAATTATTTACTGTTTACCGGTTGTAGCAATTTGATGGAAAATTGAAAAAGTCTCTAATTTTCGCTTTGCGTAGAAACATTTTTTTACTTAAAAAATATTTGCAATGTTTATGAAGACGTAATTATACATCAGGAAATGTCAAAGATGACTCGAAAAATTTGATTTAGCCAAAAAATAAAATAATTTATAATCGAATTATAAAAATCATAAATATAATAATATTATAATATAATAGGCGGATATTTTTAATATTATAGTAATTATATACGGCAATCAAAATTAGGCAGATTTCTACTATTAAAGGCTAAGCACAACCTACCTGGTTGCCAAGTTTTTCTAATAAAAAAATAAGACAGGACTTTTTTCTACACCTATTACCTAAAAGCGAGATAAAAACTAAAATAGATATCGTGTACATGGAATTATTTGTCAGAAATGAACAAACTAAAAATCAAGTAATTGAAATAGTTTGCAATCGTTGAATTGAAAGTAAATTTATCAGTAATATGAATCGGCCAGATATAATTTACATAAAAAAACATTAACGGAGTTATCGATTTAACTAGAAAACTGAAAAATATGGAAGTAAATGTGGACCTTATCGTTGAACGTGTTTTAGTAATTTCAGCGAGAAATAAAAACATATTTATATGCAATATGAAGAAATTGGTAAAAATAAAGTGTAAACTTTTTAACAAAAGTAACAACGGCGAATTATTCTTTCCAAGATACAAAAAATTGTAACGTTAATGTAATATAATGTAATTGATAAGGGTAGCGTCTTAGAACCAACTGTTAGCAAGCTAAAAACTTTTGTTTTAAAAGACAGCAGTGAAAATTCAGAATTAAAAAAAAATAATTATATATAATATATTAACACATTGCCTACGGGAGACGTGGATTCCACGTCAAAGGCGTTTTCGGTGTCCGGGGCGCGCATATCACACGCTAGCCGACACTACACGTTTGATCGGCTGTTACTTTTAGCTTTACATACAACATTTTAGCTTTTATAAATATTTGTTTTTGGTTAGATACTTCAGATCTTGAGCAGAAATGTCTTGAATAATAAAAAAAATATATTTTTTTTTGTAAAAGACGACGTTTCACCAAATTTCAGCGAATGCGCCCCGCCCCAGAGCAAGTTTGACCGCGATTCGCCCCGTAGGCTGTGTCAATAATATTTTTTTGTTAATTTGATGCTTGAGCATTTTAAAAAAATGAGATGATAGAAATTTCGATGGTGAACGACCTAGTAAGTATCCAATAAAAAATTGTAAACAATGTCGGATACCCTTTAGAATATTTAGGAATATCTTTTAGGAATGGATCCCAAAACACTGCGTTTGTAAGACTTGAAGGATGAAAAATGCGATATTTAAAATCAATGGCTATTAAAGAGTTAGTTAACAATAACAAACCCTATGCCCTCACAAAAATATATTCTTTTGTCTGTGTGGTAGACTGCAAGTCCATAATTCATTTTGAAGCTCTTATACAGTTTTTTCACGTCAAATGCACCTTTTTATAAATCAAATGCACCTTTTTACAAATCAAATGCATCCTTTTTCAAATCAAATGCACCTTTTTATAAATCAAATGCACCTTTTTACAAATCAAATGCACCTTTTTATAAATCAAATGCACCTTTTTACAAATCAAAGGCACCTTTTTATAAATCAAATGCACCTTATTAAAAAATTAATAAAAAATTTAAATACATTTTCCCACTAATTACGTTTTTTTTTCAGTTCCTTCAAATATGTAAAAAAACGAGTTCCACTGCATTTATGGAGAATCCCGAATTTACGTTTTCCCACAAATTACGTTTTTTTCAGTTCCTGATGGGATATCGCAATTTTCACATGTTACTATTATAATACCGTTTTTATTGTAATATTATTTTTGATGTAAAATTTATAAAATAATAAATAAATTCATTTCGACCTTTTTTTTATTATTATGCAGATTTACGCTTAGATATCAAACCTTGCGAAATTCCAAAACTAGTATATTCTAACGGTTCTTATTCTTGATTATGTTATAGATAAATAATAATTGAAACAATAATTTTCTTATCACTTTTCTGATATTGTGAAAATTATTTTATAGAAAAATAATAAAAATGAGGTATTTCCCAAAATTAATTGTATTTTGATATCGACACATTAAAAAATAGTAGATCACACTAAGTATGTTTCATTCATAAGACCCGCTAAATGTGATAACGAATCAATGATCTATAATATCCCCGAGATTTATTAAATCAAGACAACATAGAGATAACATTATATTGAGTGTAGAAATTATCAATTCAATCAGTATTATTACAACATTCTATAAAAAATGTAATTTAGATAATGCATCATTATTTTGTTCATGATTAATTAAGTATTTAATAATTTTTGCATCTACACGTTAATATATCCTAATCATTTAATTAAATTACATATTTTTTGACACATAATAAATCATTTATTGGCAGAATTGGACTATTGACTTTGATTATTGATACACAAATACGAATCTTATCCTTGACATTATTAAGTAACAAACTATTCGAGTATTTTAGTTAGTTAATATTAAAAAATCGAACAAAACATTTTACAAAGAAGTCAATGGTTTTTTTTATTGATAACAAGATGTTGCACATTTGAAAACCTTTCTTTAAAGACCACCTTCTGAAGCAGTGTTATACTGTTAACTTTAATTTTAACTAAGATTTATTTATATATTTTATTTAAATAAAAATCTGTATTTTTTTCGTCGATGTTCTGCTATTTTTTAATCAATAGAAATTATAATTTAGAATAATGTAGATCATATTTAAACCGATGCTTTAAAAATATTTATTAATACAGGATTGCAAAAATACTAATGCCAATTGATTAATTAAATATATGGATAAAATCAGTCATTGATTATTATATTAAATGTTTTCACGACAATTGTTAAGATGATTATAATTAAGAGATAATCCGAAATGATAATTTGTAATATAATTGAAAAATTACACATAACACTGAATTTACTAAATTAATTAATGTCATTAAACACGTGATCGATAGGAATTTACTAATACATTTGATTAAATTGCAACTATATTTTTAAAATATTTTGTTACCCACTGATTGATAACAAAAAAAGATATATTATGCCCAAAGATTTTCTTTCAGAAACCACCATCTATTGAAATATTAAATTATAAATTTGTGAAAATTTATATTGAACTTATCATGATTTTTTTATTAATTTAGTAAATTCAGGTAATCAAAATTAGAGTATTTATATAAAATATTTTTTTTATTTTGATTCAACTGATAAATTGAGGGGGAAATTGCGCGGTGTGATACCTTTATTATATATTGCAGATTTATAGGTCTTTTAATTTAAGTAAGTCTTTGATTTAGATTCCGAATTATTATAGTTATTGTAATTATTAAAACGTATAAAATAGCTAAAGTTGCTTTAACCTTTGCCACTCTGGATAAAAAAAAATACGAATTTTTAAAAAATATTTATATATATATTTTGGACAATTCTTTTCGTAAATTTTATATAAAATAATTTGAAACCGATGAAAAAACAGTGCGGCCTATTTAAGGAAAAAATATATACTCCCCGTTACGAATAACATTGAGACATACGTCATATGAAATTTAATCAACCAATAAATATTTTTTTTAACAATATACATCCGGTGTGTTTCAAAATGTTTAGTCCTTTCCTTCAGTCATTGTCCCTCTATCCCACCTGTTCTAATTCCTTTTAATTGTATATAATTGGTTGGAAATGGCACTACTTAGCATCGACATCACTCTTTTGTCCTTCCGAGCCAGAATCATAGTATTTTCACTCCATACGCTACAGCTTGTTTTAATACGTCATTTGTGTGTGTTGTATTTGATTTGTGTAATTGTAATTTGATTTGCAAAAGGTGCATTTAATTTGTAAAAAAGATGCAATTTGATTTTGGTAAACAAGTGTATTTGGATGCAAAACCGTATTATTTCTGCTCTTTGTTTTAATTTTGGTTTTTTCTATAGTAAATGTCAATTATTTTTATAGGTCATTATTGTCCTGCTTAAATGTGCTTTTAGTTTCACAATTCATCGGAAAGTGGGAAGACTGTGTAAACTGTCGATATACACGTGATAACCCTCGGCTTCTGGAATTGTTTGCAAAAGATTGTTATATAATTGCAAAACGATTCTGGATGTAAACTGTAGGTGAGGTCTAGTAAGTTTCTCAGTCATAAGCGAGGTATGAATGAATATATATAGCCACTACTAGAATCAGCCAATACATACAAACGAATAGCCCATTTATTTGGCTTATTGGGATTATATGTCATAATACATTTTTTTCCCTTAAAATGTACAATAGATTCGTCAACCACTATTTCTTTTCCAGGAAATAGGTGTTCTTTAAATTTTTCGTCTGAATGCTTTATGTAAAAATCAACTTTATTTATTCTATTTTGAAGACTAGTCTCCTCGCGATTGATATCTTGGTTGTTATGTAAATGTAACATCCGAAAGATTTGAAAAAAACGTTCACTTTTAAAGATCGTTCTTAAAAAATGGCGAATGCGCCACAAATGCAGTCAAAAAAAATCTTGCAGGTCTCGACGAGGTCTAACTCTCAAATTTAAAATCGCACTCAAAAATGCTTTAAATTCCGTATTATTTATATCTTTCCATGACTTCCACATAGAATTTTTGCTAGGATTGATTTTGGCTATTTTATCGTTTGCATTCAAATTCTTTTCATAATCTATTTTACTAATCAATTGTTTGTTGTGAAATAATTATAAATAATCAATAGATTCCAAATAAATGGTAGGGATATTTGCCCCTACTATTCTATCAACGATAGTAAAATTAATTATATTTTTTGAAAAATTATTGGACAGAGGGTACCAATTTTTTGATGTCGTGGAATTAACAAATGTTGTATTCTCTTCATCGTCCGTTCCCTCGCTAGAGTATACATATTTCCTAATCATAATAATATACATAAATTATAATCATATTTCCTAATCATAGTCAAAAGTATCGTTGCATTTGAAAACAAAACTTTATTATTTTATTATTTCCATGGTTTATCTTTATAATTATAAACACTATTTCACTAATTTTACAGCTCTACCATTTCTATTAAATAAATTATAAATGTAAATGGAATTTTAAAATAGTTCCACTAACATAAAAAACTAGGTCACAGCACAGAATATGGAGCTTCTGGACACCCTATCCGATATGAAGAAACCGACTGACTGTTCCAAAAATATTGGTAAATGAAATATATCGATAAATGCACACTTATTTCTGAGAATTTATTACGCGTAACTATAAACATAAATAAAAAAATAGTGGGTTATTCCACATGTTACAACCCTTTACTATATTTAGAATCAATAATACTTCGTAAAATTTACCTGCGCCCTATTGAAATCGACGCGCAAACTTATTCCGTCTTTGGGCCATAACTGCTGGCCTTCAGAGTGGAAAAGGTTAATATTTTTAAATGTGTACTGGACGAAATTATCGATATTTTTCAGGACTGTCAAGGGCTATATATTTTTTTATTATCACAAGCTAAATAAATTATTGCTAAGTAAAAAATATCTGATATTTATTTATGTATAGAAGGAGCCTGTTATTTATTTTTAATTAAGTTAGGTTCAAAACTATTGATTTAAATTTATTTATATTATTTTGAGTTTTTTCAGAAAAACCAGTGTACATCTTTAATTTGTTTGAGTCCTAAATATATAAGAAATACAGGTTTTGTTATAGGATTGTGTATATATAAACTTAGATATATAACATATATACGTATACACAAATCCTTAAAAATATGTATTTAGCTGTTAAATAATTCTAGATGCTTAAGTTTATTTAACTAATATTTTAAGAGCACTCAGAACAGTATAATATTTGAATATAGTTGATAGAAAATTTGCATTCTGATGCAGTTTCACATGAAAAAAATACCAATGAATTCACGAGAAATATTTATGGTATTTATGGCGACATATTGGATGTCTAAAAATCGCAACGTTGGTTTGATAATAATATTTCTGGAAAATGAAGAGGACGGGATAGTCAAGTGAATGAACCTCCCAATCCCTACCGGGGAAAGCCACCGAGAGCTTATCAGAAATGAAACACAACTATCTACCATACCATTAAAATTGATGGTCAGCATCTCATTACATTTTTTTATATTACAGTCAACATAACCCTGCATAGAGTTGACTAGGACCCCAATTGAACTTTGATAAATACTCAACAAAACTGTGCAAAAAACACATATCCTTGTGTGCATAAATAAATCTGGTCTCTAACGGATTTCTCACCACAGAGCCAGTATACCCTGGGAAGGAAAACCCTAATCTGTTGACCAATAATCGGTCTAGTCTCGATATTTTCGCTCCTTTTCTTTCTTTCTAGGAGGTCTTACCCATGATGAAAGGATTGCTATTGCGCGACAGTGCTAATAATCACTTGCGACCGGCGACTTGAGACTCGTTCTGGGCAGATGTGCATATGTATGCCCGTGTATATTTATATAGGTGTGTGTGTTTGGTCGCTCGCTACTTGTCACTCGTGACACGTTATAATCAGATAACGCCTTAGAGAAGAGAACAAACGAATACTGAGACAAACCCCCTCCAACTTGCCTTGATACAGTCGAGAGGGTAAAATCATACGTACATGGTAGAAGATGTAGTCTAATGCTAGCAATGGCCAAGAGAGGGAAACTCTTTACAAAAAACCGCATACCAAGATTGCTCGGGTCCCCGCGGTATGGACACGAAAAGGGAGCCCTCACGTCACGTATGAGACTCAGGTTCCTTTGGCCTCGACTACCATGCGAGAGTCTGATAAGGTCCATGCCCTCAGCGAGTGAGAGCTTTGTGACTGGCAAATGATGAGCATGATGATATATACAAACATAAATGTTTGAGAAGACGGATCGGTTGGATAATCTTTTTCCACACATATCTTTCGTCGTTTTATATTAGTATAGTATTCCTATTAATGAGTGTTTTACTTTCGTATTTTTTTATACTGGGTTTATTTTTGTTAATAAAGAGATAATTTGAGTTCATCACTCAGTGTTTCTATTATCATAAGTATCTTACAAGGGGCCCGCACAAAATTTTTAAATTTGTAATTGGCCCGCTGTAAAAAAAGGTTGCTCACCACTGGTCTAACCGTTTCGACCGCCGGGGGCAGAGATAGGGATTGGCCGATAGCGGGACGCCTTAGCAGTGGCGCCAATGATCATTGATGATGCCACTTGATCCCGCTAGGGGCGCTTTATGTCGCTCATTGTTTGAGACACATTAAAATTAAAGTGCGGGAAATTATTTCACACACACTTTTTGTTTGAAATCCAAACAGAATTCCCAAATCTTTAATTAACGATAGCCTAAGAAGGGTTAAAAATGTCATTGACGTTTATAGTTAGATAAAGACAAAACTACAAGAACTGAATATTTATACGTTATCTGATAAATATTGTAGTATCTATATTCGTGTAATCTCTTAAATATCAACTGTTGATATTAAAACCCAACGTTCCAGAAAAGGTAATTAAGTATGAATAAATACAAACGTGATCGTTCAGTGTATTCTTTATTTTTCACATTTTATTTGGGACATTCATACTCTACGCACTCTCGTTCCCATCCATCAAAATGCGAACCTGGTTCGCAATTCATACGTTCTGGCTGCTGATCTTTGACGCATTTGAAATATCTGCGGCAATCGTTTGGATCGTAGACGTCCCCGTCGGCGCTGCACAAGCCATTCTCTAGAGGAATGGATGGCGGTGTTGGATTCCTGCATATGCCGTTGATGTATTTCTGTCCGTTGTTGCAGAAGAACAACTGGGGAGTGAGGCTCTGCTCTCCGCCGATGTCCACATTCAGACAGTAGTAGTACATGTAGACGTTGTCTAAGACGGCGCCCTCGTTACCGACCCTCTCGCAGCGCCTAGCAATGATATGGTCGCAGGTATCTCCGTACGTCTTGCTGCATACCCGAGTGTAGGCGTCGTAGGCGAAGCCCGATGGACAGGACATGCTGATCGGTAGGGAGATCATCGACCCTCCACCGTCGACCCTGCACATAAAATATCTGGTGCAGTCGAGCGGATGGGGGAACACGCCTTGCTGGATACAGACGAATCTGTACGGGATGCCTTGGCACTGAGGGTTCGGATTAGTCATGCAGTTGCCATTATTCTGGTTGCAAGTCTCGCCGGCTTCGCACGAGACGAAGGTCTCGTTGAACCAACCACCCTCATCTATGCATTCGCGAGACGTGACGCAGTCGCGACAGGAGAAGCCCTCCTCGGTGCACTCGCCCAGAACCGCCGACGCTTGCAGCAACACCTGAAACGTCAATGTCAATTCAAAACAAAATTTGACGACCCCATGTGTTATATAATCCAGTACTTACGAATGCGAGTGCGAATAATGCACGATGTCTGTCCATTTTGTGATTTTTGCACGCTCTCGGTGACTGGTGATATCCGATTAATACGTTTATGTTTTATATAGATTTAATTTCGAGATAATGTTGGTCTTTAACTAAATTCGTTTAATCCTATTGTCTCATACATTAAATACGATGGTTCTCAATTAGAGAATAATAAAATACAGATATTTTTCTTCCTTATAGCCTTTTAATCGTCTATTGTTGCTTAAAGCATTTTTATTAAATCTTAAAGTCGTAGGGTCGAACCCTTGCGTGACTGTCCACATCTTCATTATCATCAAAGTAACCTGGGTCTCACACATATCGCGAGAGCTCTCCTTTTGTGTCCAACCCATCTTGATATATGCATTTTTTATAGAGAGAAAGAATTTTCCCTCTCATGGTCTTTGCTGACATTGGACGTGTTTCTTCTACCAATCTTAGCATTGGACATACAGGAGCTATGCTTGACGAACAAGGGGGATATATGTCTACCTTCTAGTAGTTCTTACTTTAATTAGTACATCAATTCCGTGTGTGTAACTAAAAAGTACCCTCAGTTGGCCTTCACCACAGTTCTCATGTTGAGGTCTGGAATCTCATCTGGAATCTCATCTGGAATTCGATGATTTTCACCCATGCTCACGTGAATCACAGCTGCAAATGGCTGGATAGTGGTAACTTAGAATTAAATAGATTGCATTCCTGGAGGACAACTCATTTCTCTCCGCATATATTCCGTATTGGATCTTAAGCTTCTCTGCATCGAAGTAAGTAGGAGGGGGTAACAAGTCACAAGTGATAAGTCGCAAGCGAACCTTTTCGTGCAATTAAAAATCCTGTTATGGTGGGAAAATCTCTTTCATAAAGGACGGCGACATCTAGTAAGAAAGAAGATGAGCAAAAGTATCGAAACTAGCACGCATAGACTACTAGTCTTCAGTTAAGGTAACCACCTTTCCGGGGCATACTGGTTCTTTTAGTTAGAAATCAGTTAGAGACCTGGTATATTTTTTTGGATATTAGTATATTATCCTTTTCCAATCTGTCCACTTTTAGTTTAATCTATGGTAATTCTTATTAATTTTTTTTTACAAATCTATTAACATATTCATTGGAAATCTGATCAAAAAATATATTATTAAATAATAAAAAAAACTTGGTTCAAGTTGTTTGCTAAAAAATCTTTTGGGCTAATACGTCTAGCCGACGGAGTGGAAAAGGTTACCAATATTAAAACGGCTTGGGTTTCCGTAATAGAGACATAAAGGAGAGCTCTAAAATCACATAGAGTGATAGTAAAAGACTGACTGCTTTAGCTAAGAGATTGCCAAAATTGTACATTCTAGGGTTAGCTTTTTCTGGGATCTACTACCAACAAGGTTCTGTTATACTGAACGAAGATATCTCTGATGATATTTTCGATGCTTCGTTCACATATTTTCCTTCACTCCATCTTTTTATATTCACTTTACTCCATTGTTAGTAGTAATGCGATGGTTTCTTATTGGGATGGTTTATTTACACCAATTTTTAATTAATACTGTCTTACTGCAGTACAGTGTACTCAAACCAAGCCATTCTACTCTTCCGATTTTCTAGATCTTGGAAAATATACCTATTATCATTTCCGAAATATGTAGCTTTAAATATCTTTTCATTTATCGTCCCTTTTTGTCATTTTTTTTCATTATTTCGTTAGAATATAATATGAGACTTATATTTTATTTTTTCTTCTTCTCTAGTGTTGTCTTTGAAATGTTTTTTACATCGAAGTTGGTAAGTATAATTAGCAAATAAAGTACGACCATTTTTCCGCCGTTCTTTTATACGTGAATATTATCAAAATGATAAATTAAGAGGTTCTTCTATGCCCTTTTTATTCGCCGGATTCGCCAATTCCATCGGATTAGTATTATTATCATCTCTTTAAGCCAATGGAACATAGTTTCAGTAATAAACAATTGCATTACTTGAACGAAATAAAAATTCACTTGAATATTTCCTTTAATTTAAAACCAGCCAATTGAATATAACAGATTTACAAAAACGTTGGAAAACAATTGTAGACAAGGAAGAAAATAACATTTTTATTATATCCGTATTACAAATTACAGAGAAGACTTCTTTCCAGTGCCATCATTTTTTAAGTGCATACAATCAGAAATCCACGACCATCTAAATAATATGACTAAACTAATTCTTATCAGCATTATTTTATTAATCCAATATTATCGAATGGAAAAACACTTGTAATGTTTTTTTAATATTTGTATTATCATGGAGCAAAGTATTAATAAAATTAGTTTAGATAGAAATTTTCTAATGTTTTATATGATAGAATAAATATATTTATATGGGATAACACTGATATATTCTTATACCTCTAAACGTTTTAATTTAGAAGCAGCAAAGCTGTATGGTGTTGATTTTGATGGCTCTCAATCTATCATCGATAAACGGCATCGTTTACTAGTAGTTGATTTTTACATTACTATATTTGACTGACCTAATTTATTCCAGAGCATATTTTACTATCTAAGCCTTAACAATATGTAATCCTCTTGTGTCCATAATTATCGACCTGACTTGTACCCAGGGGCGTCTCGTGCATATACACTGCGGAACTGCAGCACCCCCAACCAAATTGAGAGAAAATATATTTTTATATCATCATCATCATTTGCCAGTCACATAGCTCTCCCTCGCTGAGGGCATGGATCTTACCAAACTCTCGCATGGTAGTCGAGGCCAAAGGACCTGAGTCTCACACGTGACGTGAGGGATCCCCTTTCGTGTGCATACCCAAGCCGTCTTGGTATGCGGTTTTTTGTAAAAAGTTTCTCTCAATGGGCCATTGCTGGCATTAGACGTAGATCTTCTACCATGTTGGTATCGGATTTTACCCTCTCGACTGTGTCCAGGCAATTATATATTACTATATATGTGTCTATTGATTAACTACCTACTTCAGCAATAGGTCGATTTTGATGGATGCTGGGAATGAGCTGGTCACCTCGCCCATTACAATGGGATGCCCCCAGGAATCGGTCCTTGGACCTTTATTCTGGAATGTTCTCTTCGATGGGATGTCCTCAGACTGCCCCTCCCGGCCGAATGTGAGATGATTGGATACGCTGATGACGTCCTGGTGCTGATAGTTGGCGACACCAGAATTCACCCAGAACACCGAGCCAATGACCTGTTACAAAAAAATGATGACTGGGGCAAAGACAATAGACTTGAGTTCGCACCTGGCAAATGCTTTGGTGTTCTTATCAAAGGCCACATCAAACGATCTCCCTGTGTCGGCTTCTAGCGGCACCATAACTTCTTGATTCGTGAATCCGGTCGATACCTTGGGACTCCAACCTAGACATGCTGTGCCATACGGGACTCATCATGGAGAGGGCCAAACATGCAGTTGGATTCTTCAGCAAGAGTCGCTGGGGCCGGATGGGGTCTGAATCACAGGATCATAAGACGATACTATACATCGATCTTTGTCCCGATCGTCACGTACGCAGCCAATTTCTGGGCCCACGGGGCTTCTAGCTCTGCAATTAACTGTCGACTACTATCGGGGCAAAGATTGGCTCCACTTATGATAACCAAAGCCTATCGAACCTCTTCCACTGCGACCCTAGCTAGTTGCTGGACCTAGAGCTACAGGTACATGCTGCACTCTGGCTGATCTACAGAGGATTCGAGGCCCTGGTCAGATACACCATCATCGCACCACCCGCGGACCTCTCCCAAAACTGGTCGCCTCATAGAGCGACCGTCTACCGTACGGCCATGTCCGCATGGCAGAATACTGACCTACTTTTTTGTACTTTCCCGAAGTGCATAAGCGCATGACGATGCCCTGGATCGAACCAAACCACCATGTGTCCTAGTTGATCCTAGGACATGGTGCCTCCAACGCCAAGCTGCATCAACTTGGCCTCAAAGACAATCCTGACTGTGAATCCGACGAATAAATTTCGGACCATATCCTCTGGAGGTGCCTGGAGCTCGACTCCGTGAGGAAAACCATGCTAGATGCGTTCAGGCTGTCCCCTGGCCCTATCGGTCATCGAGACTTGACCTCAAGCGGCCCTGCTTTCAGGGACTTTACGGTCTTTGCCGACCTGGCCGGAGCGAGAATCGCATCCCCAAACTCCAACCCTTAGCTCACATGGGCACGGTCTATCAGCTGTCTTTTGGGCTGCATAGATAACTGACTGTCGTCATGTAGCCCCTTAAAAGTCGGCTAACTTAGTCATACCGCAGAAGGGGCCTCAAAATATATTTAAATTATACTGATTATGTACTATTATTATTATTATTATTCAAGTGGCCTTCTAACCCTGAGGCGGGTCGATGTCACCTGGAGGACTACTACCCCACTACGCGATTGCCAGCAGAGACACGTCCGTCGCAATTCTGATGTCAGGAGTGTGACGGTCGTCCTCCATGTTATCTTGGTTTGATCGGTTGCTACAGGCATCTTCTGTAGCACAAACGTCACCGAATTTGCCTGAATAGCGGCCTGACTCTTCATAGCTCTATAAAATCTACGATTATGTATACGAAAATATAAATATATAAATTTGTTATAATCTAGTCGGTCCCAGACTCATATACTAAGACTTTATATATCTGAAATGCTTTTTTAGTGACGTATTATATTAACAAATTTAATCAAATTAATAAAACGAATGAATTTTAAAAACATATTTATTTCATGCTCTCTTTACATCAAATACGGCATACAAATGGCACGCATAGGATATCCCATCCGTCGTAACGCTGACCTGGAGGACATTGTCCCGAAATCGGATTCTCGGTTTTTGCACAGTCGTTGTACTTGGTGCAGTCATCGTGGTCCGGGAATCTACCGTCGTCGTTGCAAATGCCGTCGTCGCCGAGTCCGCTCTTTGGCCTCCAGTCTTTGCATTCCATGTTGATGAACCGTTGTCCGTTTTCGCACTTGAGCATTTGAGGAATCGTGACGTTTTGATGATCCAAACACTTGTAATACATGAATTCATTCCCTACCACGGGGCCCATGTCGCCTTCTTCGCTACAAGCGCCGACAATAACAGGACACTCTCCCGCTATCCTGCCGCTGCACAAGTGCGTCTCCGGATCGTATACAAATCCGTCGAAGCATTCATACTCCGTCGATTCAGGCAGTACTATTCCACTGTCGTCGGGTACACATATGTGGTATTTTGTGCAATCGTATGCATCCGGAAACATTCCAACCTGTTGGCATATGAATTGGTAATCCTCTTCGGCTTTAGTCTTGGACTTTAGACTCAAGCCATATCCGCACGACAGCACCTACGATCGAAATTTGGAATTATTTACGTCGTCTCGAATATCTGAACAATATCATTGATACTTACGCACGCCAGTACAAAAATTGTGTTTAATCGAATCATTTTGTATTCGATATATATCGCCGCAACACTAACTATATCTATGGACTTACACAGTATTTTATATAAAGCCGTTCTGACCGAAAGATAAATTGATTTCAATGTAATCCGTAAATCCTATTGTATGAAAAGACGATTCTATTAATACAGCTTCTCAAATATCGTAATAATATATCTATATTTATTTTATTAATCAATATATTAGGTCTAGTATTTTTTAGTAGTAGCCTCGTCGTATTTTTTCAATAAAATAAATTATTGATTTATTTTTACAAACAAAAATTACCATTACATTGTATAACCTTCTGCCATCTATTTTCTAAATTTAAAATACTTTTCTTGAAAAATTCTGCTGACTTGGAATTAAAAAAATCAAAATGGCCGATTTCACTTCACTTTCTGCTTGGAAAGATTTATTTTTAAAAAAGTGTTTCATAGAACGTAACAAATGGCAGTCTGAAGGGGCTAAGTCTGGCGAGTCACCAGGATGCAGTAAAGCTGTCAAAAACCCAAGTCATCCATTTTTTTCAGGGATAAATCTGCGACATGGGGACGCGCATTATCGTGGAGGAGGAAGATTTTCTCCTAAAATTTCTTCTTTTAGAATCTTTCCCATTTTTTTAGACCCTTCTGAGTGATGGTCCACTTTGTGCCGGTGACAGTTCTTTGATGGTTATAGTTGTTTTTTTTTTTAATTTTAGATTTTATGACAGCTATATTTACTGTACAGCGTCGTTCACTTTAAGGCTCATCCTTTAGGTCAAAATTTTCGGATTTGAATTTAAAATTAGCAAGGAGATTTCTTTGACATCTAATACGTCTCATAAATGTCGCAAGTATTTCTTGTAGCGATAGTTGCGTTTTTCTTTGAATGAAACTGAAAGAGCATATGGTTTTCTTGAAGGAACAAATTCGACCATTGCGACTGGGTCGAGTAAATTTTTTTTTGTATTGAACACAGGTGAAGACGTGTCTCGACAAGCACATAATATAATAACACGTCTTGACTCATCAAAGGACTAAAAACAACTCTTTCTAAAACTACCCTTTAAAAATACGACAAGACTTTTTACTACATCTAACACAAACATTTACACAATGCATCTTCAAGGATTTGGTATGGATATAATAGTGGACAGAACGCGACAAAATACCTCAGCATATTTATTGACGACCAATACTGCGGACGAATCAGTCTAGCTGACTAGAATTACTTCTTAACAATTAAAACATAGAAGAGGATATAATTATTTATATCTAACAAAGTGCTCTTATTTCGCTTTTGAAAAGCTATCGTCTTCTTACATGATTAACGGACTTCAACGGCCTCCAAAAGTCAGGACCATCTATATATAAACTGAGAATCACGTCAGGAAACCATAACTTTTTTTTATCGATTTATGGACAATCGTCGATTAGGTTATTCTTAAACTATAGAGTTCTGCTCCTATTGTATGAAGCAGTGCCGAATTTTATCACGCAGTCTAGCAAATACTTTGAGAGCCGAGATCCTTCTGGAAGTATATTGGGGTTAATATTTCTATAAAAGCGAATATGATATCGCCCATGCTCTCATCGCATTTGTTCACTGCCGAATTTATCATGCATATGTCACATATCAAGCTGATCGATTTTCCAGCTTTCCTCCGACGTTAAAATAGTTTAAACATTTAGTAAAAAACAAAAAGCATTCAAAATCAACTGTAATACCAAATTAACCTTAAAATTTTAAATTCAAATATCTCTTTTTCTCACCAGCAGGATCAATATTCCCAGAGTGGAAGAAATACCGACTTACTTTCCATACTTTTGCTCCTTACTAGGGAATCTCTCATTTGAAAAGGTCTTTACCATGATGAATGAATTTCTATTAACCCTTTCAGTGCGGCCGCATGTCGTACATGCGCGAGATTCTTTAAAACTTAACTTGTCGTTACGTGTAAACTAGACCGAGTTAAGTGATGGTGTTTGTATTAAAAATCAGCTAATAAACACAGCTATCAATAAATATACAACATATCACTAGAAATTTATAGGAACCATGTAATATGTAAATATGAATAGTAACGATTCAAATCTCCGCAGTAGTATCGGTGACGTATCTCAGCTCAGGGGCTTTTAAGGATGTTCCACGTACATTATGTTCTACATACACCTGTACGGATGTAATAGTATAAGAAAATTGCATTTCGCATTTTTGATTTTGATTCGCATTCCCATTTTTTTCTCACTTAGTCTCTGTTTGAGCAATTGATATTTTGTTCGATTTATTATTACGAAAATAAAGCGAATCGGGTTTTTTTTATTTTAGTTGAGATGGAAGGACATATCCCAATCAACATGTTTGCATAAATCTCTTATAGGAAAATGGTCTAATATAGTGATAAACAGTGAATACAAATTTACCTCGCCAAAAAAATAATTTGGTCCAAAACGGCGCCCGCACTCAGATGCAGAATCGTGTTTAGACCCGCCGCATTGAAAGGGTTAAGCAACAATATAATTGATAGAGCTATGACTCATCCCGGCAGTAACTGTGGGAAGAGGAAAACGAATACCGAGACAAACCTCCTCCTACTTGTCTAGACACAGTAAGGAGAGTAAAATCCGATTAAAAGCAATGATAAAAGATACACATCCAATATCAGCAATAGCCAACAGAAGGAAATCTGTTTCTAAAAAAACCGCATACTAAGACGGGTTTGGACCACCACAGTATAAGGGGAGTCCTCACGCCATTGTGAGACCACGACTTCCTTAGCCTTGACTACTAATTAAGAGTCTGGTAAGGCCCAAACACTCAAGGAAGTGTGTCTTGTGGCTAGAAAATGTTGATGACGATGACATTTATATATTAATATTAACTTTTTTCACTCCTTGCACCTAACCCAAAAGATTTTTAGCAAACTACTTATACCAAGTTTTTTTTATTCAAATAAACAAAAATATATTTTTTTAATAAATCGGATATCAGATTAAACCCCACACTAGTTTTCCAATGAATATCTCTTTAAATAAATTTGTAAAAAAATATATAAAAAGATTAGCTCATAGATTTTACTTAAATTAATCAGAGTGGAAAGGGCTAATACATAAATGATAAAAAAAAAACAATCAAAGGAGCGAATTTTAATAATTTAAATGAACCAAATTACTCTAGTTTTATTTTAATACATTGCCTACAATTGCGGACAAACTTGCGCTGTTGCGGGGCGCATTTGCTGAAATATGGTGAAAAAAAAATCATTACTCTTTTATTAATTAAAATATTGAGCCGAAAATTAAATTACTGAACTTCAACATTTGCTGATAGTTCTTGTAAAAAAAATATTTATATCCCACAGCAGGAGTCATCAAACAATTTGGGAACGGGCTTAATTGATTTTTTTTTTATAAAACATGGTTTAAAAATGGTCATATTTATATCGCATGTTTGTTCATGTTGTTGTTTTTAAAATTTTAAGGTCATTAGTCCTTGGGTCGCTGGACAGCGATAAAAGTAATATCCATAATTGCTGTTTTATAGGCCCTCGAATGTTGACGAACGTCATAAATTGAAGAGAATAACTACGGATATCAGCCACCAGTAAAGAATATTTTATCAAAATAGAAATATTCACCAATGAGAAAACATTTAACAAAAACAATACATGAGTAATAAATAAATTATTAAATGAAACATCAACAACCAATCAATTTTAAATAAACACACTCCTTCTTGTAAAAGAGCCATAAAATATTTCGAATAAATGGTTTTATATGCACTTGCCGCATTTTGCCCGAAATCTTCCTCAAGGTCTGAAGTATTTAACCAAAAAAATATTTAAAAAAACAAAACGTTGTAAAAGTTACAGCCCGATCAAACGCGTAGTGTCGGTTAGCGTGTGTTGTGCGCGCCCCGGACATACACAAATACGCCATTGACGTGGAATCCACGCCCCCCGTAGGCAATGTGTTAACAACAATCGATTCCGCTTAATTGGGACGCATTCTGCTAATTAAGCGAATAGAAATTTTGTCCCAAATAAGCAGTAATTCATGATTTCAAAATTTCTAATATAAATATTTACGTATCTCAAATAATTCAACATACAAAGATGTGCTGATAACATTAATATCAATGATTAAATTATTTAGAAATAAGTAGTTGTTATCATAATCTAATCAGTGTTTTTTATTATTCTTTATATAATCAAATCTATTTGTATTATATTTATATAAATTTAAATTTATATGACTAGAAAATTCATTATAATTAAATAAATTTAATCTGATCTGAAAATATAGTCATCAATAAAAAACGACAATGACCTAATTAAATGTATCTAATCGGTATAATAATAACGAATTAATATATGTGGTATATTATATTTTTACTACTAGTACATTCTATTGAATAATATTTAATATAGCTGTGATTTTCATTTAAACTAGAATACAATTAACATTAACGTGGGTTTAATCAATTTATTTAACGATAGATACAATTTATTTCAGAACGCTATTTTTTTTATATAAATGTTATGATTCAATTTGAAACTTAATAATGATATAAATCAAAATATAATCGGACTTTAAATTTAATATTATATTTACTGAGTTTTGCAATCATAAAATATTTTTTGTCACCATCTATAATAATACTGAAAAGAATATATTTATAACAGCTATTAAATCATTTATATTTATCATCGTATTATCTTTATAACGCATTGATACGTATTTATCAGTGTTTTAATGAAAGAATTGTACATTTTTCGGTGATATTGAGTGGTGGTGTGACATCGAACAATACAATGCTGCTAAAATTAATAATCTGCGCAGTTGCATTAATCGTAAGTCTGCTATAGTTTACATTATTAATTATCACGGCATTGAAAAATATGTTGGCAACATTATTCTTCGTGCAAAAAATACGTGCCGTTTTTTATATTAGTTTATTGAGTACAACAATACAAAACAACATATTTTGAATTAATTATATGCTCTCCCTATGAATTTATTATCCGGATCCGGAAAATAAGGCAGATATAACAGAAACTATTACTCAAAGTCTGTAATTCTTTTGATGGTGTTAGAATGGAGTCTGCGGTATCTTGGTGCAAGATGACGACATGCCTATTCACCAATTCCGGATAAGTTTAATAGAATTTTCTAATTAATCTTTTTATTTGTAAATATTATCTGGATTTATCGTTTAAGCATTTAACAACAATACTAATCCCCTTGAAAACTCATCATTCAAACAACATCCATTTTTCTAGATCCAATCCAACTCGTGTCTGACTTTGTGGTGGTTATCTTTTATATACTCAATCCATTTTGCGTTTCTTAGTGTCATAAATTATCCTCTTCTCGTCCCCTATAACAATTTACTTAAAAAGATCGTTGTAAATAAGACTCAAAATCATTTTGATGTGTCAGTTTTAAAATAAGATTATACGAATTTGTATTGTAGAACATTTTCGGATGCAACGATTGGCGCTAAAAAGATTTGTAGTCAACTGGAGGATTATTTGAATGTTCGGAAATGTAAAAAATGAGCTAAGAGATATTTCTCGAAAAATTTTGATTTAAAAAATAACCCTAAGAATAAATGACGTAGTAATGTCGTATTGAATGCCGATATCGAAAGTAATCCAACTTTATCTATTGAAAAAACTCCAAACAATCTCAGATCCGGTGTTCAAAGGCGTTTAAAAAAAAGAAAAGGTGTGGAAACGGGGGAAATGGATACCGCATGAGCTAAGTGAAGAAAATGGAATCTGAATCGATTCTTTACTCTAACCTTGAATGCAAAAAACAATGGATAACAAAGAGTTAGGTAACGATATCATCTCTTAAGCCGGCCTCCCAAAAAAAACATTTTTTCTGTATAGTAGGCCTTAACCCTTTCAGTGCCGGGCGCATGACGTACATGCGCATACAAATCGTGTCCAGGGTGCGGCCGCATGTCTACATGCGCGAGATTCTTTAAAACTTTAACTTGTCGTTACGTGTAAACTAGACCGAGTTAAGTGATGGTGTTTGTATTAAAAATCAGCTAATAAACACAACTATCAATAAATATACAACATATCACAAGAAATTTATAGGAACCATGTAATATGTAAATATGAATAGTAACGATTCAAATCTCCGCAGTAGTATCGGTGACGTATCTCAGCTCAGGGGCTGTTAAGGATGTTTCACGTACATTATGTTCCACATACACGTGTACGGATGTAATAGTATAAGAAAATTGCATTTCGCATTTTGATGTTGATTCGCATTCCCATTTTTTTCTCACTTAGTCTCTGTTTGAGCAATTGATATTTTGGTTCGATTTATTATTACGAAAATAAATTTTCAACTGGTTTCTTTATTTTAGTTGAGATGGAAGGACATATCCTAATCAACATGTTTGCATAAATCTCTTATAGAAAATGGTCTAATATAGTGATAAACAGTGAATACAAATTTACCTCGCAAAAAAAATAATTTGGTCCAAAACGGCGCCGGCACTCAGATGCAGAATCGTGTTTAGACCCGCCGCATTGAAAGGGTTAAGGGGTATAATTTATTTTAAAACTCTTACACCTGACCAAACAATAAATGTGATACTTGAATTGTAACATAAACAATACTTCAAAAACAAGTATTTTTGTTCAAGTCTACATACGACAAAAAAAATACACAAGAAAAATTAACCGACCTCAGATGGAGGTTAATTCGCTACCCTCCATATTCTCCAGATATCGCTCCATTATATCTTTAAATCTATGCAACATTATTTAAATAGAATTTTTCTTAATACATCTGAGGACGTTAATAATTGACTAAATGAATATTTTGCCTCCAAACCTCAAATTTTTTAAGTATTAAGTGCCAGATAAGTAAAAAATTGTCATTCTTGCCTGTTAATGGAGATTATATTCTAAATTAATATGTAAAAAATATAAATCTTAGCTATGCCGATGGGGTACATTGGGTACCCCAAGTTTTGATTTTTCTCGAATAACTATTTTAATATAAATCCTAGATGTCACAAACTTCTTGTATTTGTCTAAAAAAGTCTAAAGAATTGTAACGAGTCCCTCAGTTTTTGTTATGGATATAAGGGTGGACGCAACAAGACACAAATTCATTGAGACAGCCTCTTTATCTATAAGAAACACATCGGACGAATCAGCCTAGCCGACCTGAGGGTTACAAATTTACGTATTAACGATTACAACATCGAAGAGGAGATTATTAATAATATAAATGATTCGGGTTAATATTTCAATGAAACCGAATATGTCGTCCTCCACGCTCTTATCGCATTAGCTCACTGCCAAATTGTTCTATATATATCATAGACCAAGTTAACCGATTTTCCAGCTTCCCTCCGACGTTACACTGCCCTCCGTAATAACCTCGTTCGTCCCGAAGAAATATAGTATTAGAATAGTACTCCCTGCCACATCAGATGCCTCTTTGATATTAACATATACAAAAACAGCTTATTTATAACTACTTCGAATCGTAAACAACCTGCATAAACCCTTATATTTGTTGAAACTTGGTTTTGCCCTTTGGTAATAACGGAAACCTCCACTTTATACATCGGTTATAAATACTACATTTTCTGAAAACACAGGGTACCACAGGGTATGATAGCCAATTCGCATAAGACGCTACAGAATCATTATTATAATAATATAGTAATCATTCTTCATTATTGTCTGCAGTTGTGAAAAAAAACGGGAAATGTTCTTTCTTGCTAGCATCCGGTACGAAGTGCCGAGTGCGAGTGAAGCGTGCGATTGACACGCACTGTAAAAACTCAGTCTGCGGCAAGACATCGCAGAGAGCGTTGTCATTTAAGCTTCATATTAATTAGTTTAAAAATATAGACCAAATTATTAAGTATTTTTATTCTTAGAATAATCCATTTAAAAAAAAATGTTAGGATATTAACGAAGACTTCATCAATATATTGACATACTAAAAGATTCTAGATCCTAAAAAAATTTGACTGGCGTATAGTCTTCTTTAGTCGACACCCTCATGTCTGAGGATCGTAACTAATCTTGTTCCGAATCTTTTTGATTTTGTCTCTTCGGGATTCTCTGCATTCTGAATCCCACATCGCAGCTATTATGGTGGAGCCTGTGGCGGTCTTCACTTTCCCTTCGTCCTTGTTTGTTATAAAGCGCGACAAATCAGGCTATCGTTTCTTCTGGCGAGATGCCCAAAGCATCAAAGAATCCTTTTGTGATCGAAGATCTTCTTTGTCGTTCCCATTTTTTTTAGGATAGACCCGTTTATGCGTTTAGCGGTCCATAATAATCTCAGCAAGCGTCGTAATTAAACATTGAGAATACCATACTCGGGACTAAACGTTTTTTTGTCTTTTTAGATATCGCCCTGTTTTTTTCCATTTTTTCTGAATTTAGCCAACCCTATTCGCCTTCTTATTTCTAGCTCCCAATTTCCATTACTCGTAAATAGTGATCCGAGATATAGAATTTCTCTCCAGATCCGGTAGATTGACAGATCTGGATAGCTTATTACTCCTGTCGACGATCATCAGCTAGGTTTTAGTAATGTTGATCTCCTAGTTCTTTACTTTTACAGATTACTCTTTGGAGCAGATCGGCCATTTCTTCTTCGTTGGTTACTATTAACGTCGTATCGTTCGCATATCTTAGATTTAAAATTAGAATAGCGTATATAAATTTAAAAAAATCATTATAGAATAACGTGACTTAAATTAAGCGCTAGAGTTTTTTTTTCGGGTAATATTTGATTGATCAAGATTACAGAAGCAAGATCGCTCTTTTTCGTCAATATTCTAAATATGAGCTCTATTTGTTTATATTTTAAGGGATATTTGGCCAAACTAATGCACATGCAAAAACTAAGACTACCTAGAATAAACTCAACAATGGTTACTCTATATTCTATATATAGAGAATGGCATAGAAAATGCATTCAACATTATTTAATATTATTAAACCATAAGTAATGTCGTTTTTTTTCAATGAATACAGATTCACCTCTCCTAAGGAATTGAAATTTTGATCTCTTAAAAAATGTTTCATAGAACGAAATAAGTAAAAATCAGATGATTCGAGATCCGGCGAATATGGAGGATGCAACAGGGTGACCCATCCAAGATCCTGAATTTACACGTCAATTTCGCAACATGAAGTCGCGCGTGAATGCGTGTGGGTCCCAAACACCTTCTTTTTGAATCTTTCACAACTTCTTTAGGATCCTCTGAGTACTGGACCAGGATGTACCGACCTTTTCCGATAATTTTTCAATGGTTGCAGAATTCACGTCTGCTTCATCCGCCTGGACGAGTCGTCCACTTAGACGCCTGTTTTTCAAACACAAACTACCAGATTTTAATTTGAACCATCGTTGGCATTTCAACATCCAATATGTCACCGTAAATCTCGCAAATATCCTTCGTAGCCTCTGTCGCTTTCTTTTTCAGATGATATTGAAAAAGTGTACAGCTAAGCAGATGAATAAACCGTTTTATAACACGTCCTTACTGCCTAAACAGACCGAAGGAGACTATTTTAAAGATGGCGCATCGAAAAAACGACATTACTTTTTGGTACCCTTAATACATTTTCAAAACGGATGCAAAAACAGCACGTATTTTTGGCACTGTCTATATATTGCGATTATATTGGTATAACTGTACCATAGTCGAACCTTCGACGAAGATTGATATTTGAAATAATTTTCCAGGATTTTCACGATGCTCGTTTTCATACAACCGCATTGGTAGCTAGCGGAATAGAATGCGCTGGTCCGGGATATGTCTGCTTGGCCTGCGACGAAAGTGCACAGTGCACTCTTGATCCGACCTCTGGAAAATATTTAGTGACCGAACAGAATACATGCCTTCCCGAGGAAACGTGTGACGTATATTCAGGAAAATGCTCCAACGATGCGAGATTGCCTTGCTCTGAATCCGTTCTGAATTACAAGTTCCATTGTCAACAGATTGGTATATTCCAAGATGCGTATAACTGCGGGAAGTATCATGTCTGCGGGATGGATGAAAAGACTAATTTGTTTGGGATCGAAATGACTTGTAGCAGCAAATTTTACTTTGATCCTTTTACTACTAGATGTTTAAGCACGAATCCTGCAGGATGCCTTTTGCCAGTATGCGAAAAGATCGGAGATGTTGGTACCATCCCCACAAAACCAGGTCTTTATTATATCTGTATGATGCTGGATCACGAGAAAGGACCTACGCTCACACCCCAAATATTTTTATGTCCGCGGAATCTCGTGTTCAAGGATGGCCTGTGTGTGAATACTTCGGAAGAGGATATAGAAGAGATTCCGATAATATGTACCGAAGTAAAAAAATTCTTAGATCCCACGTCTTGCACCAAATATCATGATTGCAAAACGGTTGGTGCAGCCCCGATTGAAGAGACGTGCATTTCTGGAAAACGTTTTGATTTAACAACAAGAGAGTGTGTTGATTTTGAATGCAATAAATATTGAATTGGTTAATATAGAATTATCTTTTGATTTTTATAAACGCATTGAATATTAGAATAAATATATCACCATTGATTGCAAAAAATACATTGTTAAAAATGTGAATCGCAAAACGTATTTGTATTCAAAAATCATTAATAAAAAAATATAATCCAAATACAAAGTGTATATTTAAAAAAATAACTATTTATTATGCTTGATATTATTTTTTTGCAAACATTAAATATCTGCATCTCCAGCCTTTTAATTATATTACGAGTTTCTCAACATATCTTGCAATATTTTAACCCTTCAGCTGCTAAGAGCCGATTTAATCGTATTTTGCTGCTTACCCACTATTGCCCGATACGACGGCTCGTCTTCATAAAATAATTAAAGTATACGTATTTAAAAATTTACAGCATATTGATTACATTTTTTTAAACATATATATTTAAAAAAATGTTATATATGTTAAAATTTTGATTTAGGAAAATAAATTATCTTAACATTCAAGGACCCGGTCCCGCGTTAGTGCGGAAATTTTCGTAAACGGTAAAACCCGCTCCCGCACTAACGCGGGTTCACACGAAACATGTTATCTAATACGCTACAAAGAGCTTTATTTTAAAGTTTTACGACCCGACACAGTTTAATTCATTGCTCTGCATGCCCTTTGTAAAATATATGACATATGTATTTATTTATGGTTGAAAACTGTCCTTGAAATAATAGATTATTTGGATCGAAAACTTTCCAGTACTTACACATCAACTGTAACGAATTTAGATTTTTGTTTATTCAACACAATAACTTTTTTGGAATATTTATGTGGTACAACCCGTCACATCCTTTATTATAAAGCTAAAATTACTTACATAAAACATAAAGATATCTATTCGTTTTTTATCCTCTAAAATACAATAAATCATCATTTTCACAGCTCGAAAATTTTATTTCTTATCTAAATATTCTAATAATCTAATATAAATATACTATACGTATAATACTTCTTTTTTTACCAAATTATCTCCAATAGGAAAAAAGTTATTAGGCATTTTTTATAGAGCCTCGCAAAATCGCAAGATCGATAAAAAGATGCGGGTTTAGGTGTAAGTTTTGCCTGAAAACAGCGGGTGCTTGAGTGTTAATTAATGTGAAGACATTATATCTAAAAAAATCATTATTTATTACTTTTATATAAAAAACATGTTATGTGAAGCAAAAAGTAATCAAAAATTTTTTTGCTGGAAAATAACATCTTAAAAATATAATCAACAAAATAATTTGCATCATTTTCTAACATTTTTGCCGGCAGCTGTTCGATTCCCTTTTTTAAAAAAGTCCTTCGATTTTAAGTGCGTTTTTACTCTTCCAACATTATCTGTCTATACTCGATAATCTGACGACGCGAGATCCGGTGAATAGATTGGATTACTTAAAAGTTCTCTTATTTTTTCTTGTATTATTTTTTCAGCGTGAGGCCTCGCGTTATCGTATTTAACGATCCTTTTTTTGTTATTGACCAAAACAGATTGTTTTTTTATAAACTCTTGTTTCATTCGCTCGAGTTGTTCACAATACACTATCGCTGCAACGGTCTGACCAGGTTTAAGCAATTTATAGTATATAATTTCAGAAAAATCCCACCAGACACAAATTAGGAACTTTTTATTGTTAGTGATTGTCGAAGGGTTGGAAGAGGCACTTCTCCGGAAGAAAGCTATTGTTTTTTTGTACAAGATTATTGTATAGCACCCACTTCTCATTCGCCGCAAAAACGGATCGGCTTCATACCGAGACAAAAGAGACGCGTAGAGCAAAAAACCCAAATTTCCTGCCTGTACAATTTTCCCATCCGACTAAGATGATCCTAAACTGTTGACCATAGACAGCCAATCTTCAATGATAATTACTCAATTGTTTGACGAGGATCTGAATCTACGATCGTCTTCAGGATATCATCATCTAATTTTTAGGGTCGTCCTTTTCGTGCGACATCTTTGAGATTCCTATTTCTATTTTTAAACCACCGATGACACTTGTTAAGTTTCAGAATATCCCCGTAAGTATCGGTATTTTTTTTACTGCTTCGTATGCCTTCGGTCCTTGATCGAACAAAATAGCATACGATAACGTAAGTGTGCTTCTTCTATAGATGATTACGACATCTTTCCCTCTTGGTAGAAAAAAAAATTAACTGAAAAATAAAATTCATAACCATAGCTTTAAATAAATGACAAAACTTACGTGTTTCCGGGACCGTGTCTCGACAGAAAATAACTGTGAATGAGCTCATCAAAGAAATTTTCACTACTATTATACAGAACTGTTAAAGGAGCTACACCACATAAATATATAAACCATAAACCCTTCGAGAATTGGAGCTACTACATATCGAATATATGATATCATCCATTAATATTGGATGAATTCATTGCCTTAAAGTTTTTTAGAAATGACTTAGATAGCATTAGTAGTTTCTATGGCATATTTGAACACTTTTTTACTAGGCGTGCCTAGTAAAAAAGTGTTTATTAGCCGCATTGCGAATAAAAAACAACAACAATATTCGCTTCAGTAGCCACGGTCGCTTTGTTTTTTCTCGCTTGCATCCGGCGCGATGTGCCAATTGCGAGTGACACGTTTCGCGAGAGCTCAATCTGCGGCGAGTAATATTGATTAGTTTAATTCAAAATCCAAAATATCGACCAAATTATGAAGCATAACATGAATAACTATTTTTATTCATAGAGTAATCAATTGTTAAAAAAAATCAAGATGTTTATGAAGAATTAGTTAATATCTTGACTTGAAATGCTTGGGGTCCTTGAGAGATCCCCTTCGGACGACGTGTTTGTTTTCATCAGTTTGCTATCGACGATTACTTGTGACTTCAGTTTTGTAATTTTAGAATAAGGATAATAATAGATTTACCTGTTAATGGTGTCAGTTATAATAGGTAAAATTATATTTTTAAATTTAAAATGCAGATTTACTATATTTGATTAAATTTTCAGGGGTATACTGTTGCAGAGTTTAAATGCGGTACTGAAGAAGGGAACTTTTGTGACGGATGTGATAAATCAATTTTGTGCATTAACATCGGCGACGACACTTTAATTGAATACGTGTTCGAAAATTGTGCTGAGAGGAACAGAACTTGTCTGGAGAGCACGGGGAGGTGTACCGAAGGCTTTAACCCAAGCTGCAACCCCGTTACCAGCAAGTACAAATTCGTATGTCGACAAGCAGGCACATTTCCAGATCCTTATAGATGTCATATTTATCATAGATGCACAGTTAATGATGGCGTTCTCAATAAAGATTCCGAAGAAATTAGTTGCGAGTCCGGAAACCATTTTAATCCTTCGTCGTTAAACTGCGTTCCGTCAACCTCGACTCGGTGTGCCCAGATATTAACCCAAGACTGCGAAACGATCGGCGAGACTTTTGACATAGGCGGAAATCCTAATCTCTATGCCATGTGCCTGTTGATGGACTTGGATGGCGAAGATCCGATTCCATTCCCTCAGATCTTCGAATGTCCAAGAGATTATGCGTTTGAAGGGGGTTTATGCATAGAGACAACGCCACCAATAGAATAAAAATATTTTCATATAAGATTATAAGAAATTATATGTTTTGTGATTAAATAAAAAATAATTTAAATTTTTTTATATTTTCCTTATTTCATTTTCTTCGAGAGATTAGAAAGAAAAATATCATTTTGGAGAAATGTATTGGTGTCAAGTTTAGAAAATATTTTTCAATATACAAATATCGAATCATATAGAATCAACTGAATTTAAAAAAATATTAATATCTATTAAATTAAACTGTTAAAGATTACGAACAATCGATATCTTATTATATAGCAACTCACTAACAACTTAACCTGCTTTCTGTCTCGGAAGACTATCGGCTTCTTACATGGCTACTAATCTTAATCTACTCTCAAAACTCTGGGACTTATCTATAGAATCTGGAAGGCAGTAATGGGAACAATCTTTTTTATGTTATGAAACGTGCTAATTGGGTCAAAGAACTGTACGGTTCCCAAGCTGTGTGACCATGTACTTGGTGTATGAAGAAGTGACGATTATTAAGGCTTAAGATTCGACTTTAAGATTAAAAAAGTTAATTTCGCGCATATTTTATTTAAAATATAATATATAGATCTAATAATACTAAATAATAATAACAATAATAAAATAAATGACAAACGTTACTCAAAGAAGCTGTATCGCGCGGAACTACAGTGAGTCAGTAGGACTGCACCGAATCGCAGCGCGACATGGCGCTTAGCGGCAAGACTTTCCCCGCACTCCGCTGCCGGTCCGCATACGTCCCATATCCGACGCTGGTAGCGCTGACAAGCAGACAGCGCTCTTGCTCTATATCGCGCGTATACATAATAAATATACACATATATATTAATATATAAAAATACATTTTCCATGAAATTGCTTGGGGGTGTTGCAGTTTCGCAGTGTATATGGACAAGTCGCCCCTGGTGATAAATGCTCTAACGACCTAAATTAAAATTAATGTATAAACAACGAGGTAAAACTTTCTGAAGGTTCAATCCGTTTTTCTATAACTTTGTCATAAGGTTTTTCAGCTTCAATAGCAAAGATCTACACGTGTTTATGCGGTTTTCTTTGCTATCGATGTACAATTTTCCATCCTTTTAAATACCCTTTGGATGTTGAGAATTTTTACGATATCTCCACATAGTTTGACGAGGATCCGCTTCCATGATAGATTTTAGCATGTGTTTTTCTAATTTTGATGGTCTAATAAACCTTTTGGGTTAACTTCAAGTTCGAACATTTAAGTTAAGTTATGCAAGTACAAATGAAAGTGTTACGGAAACCAGAAATAATTTGCGTATTTTTCTATGAATGTAATTTATATTTTTTTCATATTTCTTTTACATTTTATTTTAAATGTGTTTCTTATCTTCCTAGTAGTTTTTTAATCCCTATTTTGAAGAAACTTTTCGGCCTTGAATCAAAATACTCGTTTTGCTACTTTTTTTTTGGTTGGCTCCATAAACCCGAAGAGAAAATAATTCAAGGAAACATAGTCTGAGAAATATAAGTGTGACAAAACCTCTCAGCTCATTTCCTAGAAAAAAATTTGGGTCATTCTTGTTTTATGAGGGAGTCTATTGTCGTAGTGATGAATTATTTCTTTTCTCTTAATCAAAATTGGAAGTTTAATTTTCATTTTCTCGTTTAATCTTTCTAATTGCTAACAGTAAATATCTGATATATTTGTTTTGCCCGGTTTTAATAATTCTAAATGAATAATTCATTAAGAAATTAATATATTAATGTAAAAAGAGTCAAATTCTTTGTCTCGAAACCAAAGAATTTCATGTGTTTCTTGTCACTTCTTTGTAATCTTTGGATAGATAATGTGGTGTCTAAATTTCAATTCTTTGTTTTGCCGATGCAAATATGACCGTACAATGAACAATGAAAATGCTAGCCTTGCATTAATTCTTCAATGGTTAATCTAGGCCTTGCTAGTATTTAGGCTCTAGTCGAAAAAGGTATCTTAAATGTCTAATGTATATCCTTCGTCAATTTCTGTTTTTGACATTTTACCCTTGACAATATAATAAATTATATTACTCATAAATAATGGTAAACAAGAGTTCTAAGCAAAAAAAACCTACAAGCATGCCTTCTTGAACGCAAACTGCATTCAAACATTAGCTTAAAAAATACGCGATTTCTTTTTGGTCCCATTAATATTTTTTAAATTTTCAAAGTGTATAAGTCTAGTTATCACAATTTTGTTGTTGTGTTGTCCCTGACAACTTGTCCCCGACAACTTGTCCCCGACAACTTATCCCTGACAACTTGTACCTGAAATGTATTGATAGTCATATTAATTGATTAATTTATTGTTTCTTTTTTATAAATTTATTACATGATGGTGAACTCTATTACGTGGTTGTGATGTTTATACTTCACATGCCGAAAATAAAAAAAAAAATGAAAAAAGGCAAAATTGCTGAAGGAACTAAACGCCATACGGAAAATTACAATCCATAATTGCCTCACATGAGTATTATTTTAAAATAATAATATTAATATTGTAAATAACGAGTTTTTTTAATGAAAACATCCATAGAGCTTCTGTTACTGTCTAAGAAAATAATCTCTGCGGAAATAAGTGTATTATATTAGAAGAGGACTACCGTTAAAAAGTATACTTATTAAATTTGTTTTTTGTTCACTCTCTTTTGTTCACTCGGCATTTGACACAGTGCTGAAGAGAATTATAGCATCTAGAGTCTTAGAAAGTTAGAAAGTCTAGATTCTAGGCTTTTTAAGTTTTTTGTTAAAAATCAATCATTTTCCGTAATGACCGTTTTTGTCGATTTCCAAGGCGCTCTGAATAACGCCAAGATACCAGCGAAACTTAGGGTCCGGGGTATTCCAAAGTTGAGACCTTTGTTGTGGAATGTACTCTGTGACGATCTCCTCAATTTTTTTACCGATGGACTGTTATATTATTGTGTATACGGACGATATTACTTTGAGGTAGTGAGTGGCGCCCATAAGGGCAACTCTCACAGTATAAGGGGGTTATGTACTGTGCCAACCAACAGCTCGAAGAAGTGCTTTGACAAGTAAATCGACCTTCCTTTCTCGAGGGTTACATACCCCAGGCAGCCCTGTACCCATGCGCTGGGGTATAAATTGGGTAGAATCCAAACTCTCTCGTGTAAAAATATCTAAGAAATTTCTTCTGTATCTTCTCTAATCTGAGGCAATTCGAGGCGTCATAAGGCGCCCATATATTGGAACCTGATTCAAGCAAACTCCGAACCAATGTATCGTAGAGCACTCGTATAACTAAGGTGCTACGTATATGATGAGAATTTCTCAAGACGAAGCCCAACATTCTTGATGATCTTATACACACGTCCGATACATGGTAAACTAAATTTTAACTTAGAATCAAACAAAATACCCAGATCTTTAACAGGCGAGAGCTTAGGGAGAGTCTCGTTCCCATGTCTGTAATTAAAGATGATGGGCTCCTTTGATCTAGAAATGTAATAACTCTGAGATTACTTCGTGCAAATACATATGTTATCAAATTAATAACACAATAAAATAATTAAAATATTATTTTTATTATTTAATATAATGATTTGATACATATTACAATACAAAGTTATTTCATATGTGCGTTATATAATTAAACAACTAAAAGTCGATATGCTACTTAAATTTTTCTATAATACGTGTATTGCAATTAATAACGAATATCTTTAAAAAAAATTTAAAAAAATGCAATGTAATCCTGGAAGACTCCAAATAATATTGTTTAATTATTATTGATTAGTAATGTATTGAAAGCTCTACAATAATTCATAACAAAATTAATCATAACGTGTACTTATACAATTATTAACATTTAATAAAATAGGAAAATACACATTTTTTTTCATACAACGGTATAGGTACATACATACATACATACATGATACAAAGTACATATATTACTATCAAAGGACGGTAAAAATCAAAATAATAAATCAACGTTCATACATCATAAGCTCGGAAAAATTAATAATTATTAAAATTAAACAGTCGTGTGTTTGTATAAATTTGTATATATCATCATACAACATTCAAAATTGACTAAATAAAATACTGATTTAATAAATCTTTGATATTATCAACTGCATTCGTTGCAGAAACGTCATGCACGTCATTTTCATAATTATGCTTAGAAAATACATTGAATATTATTTGGTACATTAAAAGCCTTAATAATTTACCAATAAATATTTAATCCCGATTAACATTGATAATCACTCTCTGTGAACAGTGCTATTTACTATTAATAATAATATATGAATACGGTTAAATCCACATCTATGATCCTTAGGCCGGATGGAGATCATATAATATTTTTTTTTAATATGACGTATTCATCGTCGTCAAAAATATTTTTTTATTAATTCTATAAGCCAGCCGATGAGCATAAATCATGAGTATTCGAGTTCATTGAGATTTATCGAAATTATTCCCCATCCTGTGAGACGATGGGTTGATGATCTGGTCCAGTTGATCCCCAGTGAGACGAAACAGCACTAGCCAATAATCCTCCGGTTGCGTCGGCTCCCATCCCTGGTGTAGCACTTGCTTGGCTGTGTCTCATTCCATAACCAAGATACACCACCAAACCTTCAAGTTAAGACATATTATTAAAACTCTACAATGTACAATAAACTATAATTAATCAATATTTAATTATTTTAAAGTATATGCCTCAAAAAATTCTAAATATGTTTTAAAATTAATTTTAGGGAAAAGTTCTTGCATACACAGCTTCAATTTCTAAAGCTTTTCTTTTGAAAGGGCAGCCAAAAAATGAACATGACGGCCAGTGAACATTTTAAAAATCATTTATAATCGGAGCATTTTTTTTTTGGATGTGTAAAGATCGCTTTTGATCAAAAACCTTTTACATAATTAAATAAATAATAATAGTTATATTTTACACATAATATAATAAAATATTTTTATGATAACTTCGATGCGTTTATTTTCAAGAAAATTGTATGAGATTTTTGAGAAAAATATAATAGAATGTGAGTAAAAAATATTCTCTAACAGATAAAAATATTTTGAAAATGTTATCTACATTCTGAAGAAAAATTTCTTAATAATTTATTTTGAAAAAAATAACATTTCTTGACATTTGAAGCCAACACCCAGTAAAAAAACAAATTTTAGAAAATTAAGTTGAAAAGATACTCTATTATAACCTAGCATATTGGGGACCCCAAGTTTTTCTCGAATAACTCGAATATTTTAACCATCATACATTAATATATCCTAATTTTATTTTTACTTTTTATTTATTTATCATAAAATAATTCGTGATTTTAATTATTATACATAATAGTATAAAACAAATCATAATATTAACTCATTGCCTACGGGGACGTGGATTCCACGTCAAAAGCGTCTTTGTATATGTCCGGGGCGCGCAAATCATACGCTAGGCGACACTATGCGTTTGATCGGCGTCTTTTACAATAAGGAGTGTGTTTAGAAATTGCAGACTTTTGTCGGTAATTGTTATAATGTTCCGTTTATGAATTTATTTATTTTTTACTGTTATAATCTTTTTTTTTATCGTGAACATTCTTACTGATGTCATATCGTAATTGTTCTGTTTTATTTATGACGTTCCACAACATTTAGAGCAATAAAAACAACTGTTTTGCATAATAAAAAATATGGCCTATCCCAGTGACTCAACAGCTAATGGCCTTGAAATTTTATACATAATGTGTTAATATAAAATTAATAATACATATTAATTTAAAAATAAAAAGAAGAATGTGTAAATGTAAAATAACAACAATAAATAGTGAAATAAAGAAAAATATGTTAAAATACCGTCATTAGTTAGTCCGTAATATGAAATTATAAAATCTTAAATAAAGATAAACGAAATGGCGATATTTAACATCGAATATATTTACATAGTCGGCCAAGTGGTTGAGCTGAGTAATAGCTCTGGTTACCGGAGAGTTTCCGAGAGCACCTGTCCTCACATTAGGCGGAAGAAAAAGCACACGCGAACGAGCTTAAAGAAGTGCTTTGCCAAATATATTGACCTTCTTTTCTCGAGAGTTACATACCCCATGTAACCCTGAATCCATGCACTGGGCTATAAGCTCAGGTAAAATCCAAATTCCCTCATCTATGAGAATTTCTTCTGGGAATTTCTTCTGGAGATTCTCTAGCCTGAGGATATTCGATGCGTCATATGGCGCCCAGACTTCAAGTAAACTCCGAACCAATGTATCGTATAGCAACCTTATTACTAAGGTGCTATGTATGTAAGGAGAATTTCTCAAGACAAAGCCCAACATTCCTGAAGCTCTATTACATACCTTGTAATACATGTGAATTGAATCTAAATTTAGAGTCGAACAGAATTCCCAGGTCTTTGATCGACGACTGTCTGGGAAGATTTACGTTCCCAAGCATGTACTCAAAGGTTAAAATTTCTTTAGATTTCAAAAATGACATTTCTTGACATTTTCCAACACTAAGCGAAAGACGATAGATGCCCATTCGAACAAAAAAATTATATTCAGTTGCAAAGAAAGGGCATCATCTATTGAGATGGGCATCTGATCGTCTGGGCGTCATATGACGCTTCGAATATCCTCCTCAGGCTAGAGAAAATCTAGAAAGAATTCTCAAGATATCTCTAGGTGAGGGAATTTGGATTTTACCCGAGATTATACCCCTTTCTTGAATTTCTCACTCTTTGCAGATAACTTAAAACTATCCTCAATAGGAAACTGATTCAAATAGTTTTAAGTCATCTGCAAAGAGTGAGAAATTTAAGAAAGGACATGCTGTATGTCGTTAATAAATAAAACGATGGTCCTTACTTAGAATCCTGTGGGATTCCAGAAGTTCCATCGAAGATACATGATGGTAGGGAGTCAAGTATCACGGACTGTTTCATTTACTTTAAATAAATGGAGAAAAATTGTACGAGATTGTACGAAAATCTAAAACTATCTAATTTCAATTAAACACCTTTTACAGATCTTAGACAGATCCGTTATATTAATATATCCTAAAATATCTGTGTATTTCTCCAAATTGCTTTTTATGGTAACAATTTTATTTTTACTTGTATAGCCAAGCAAAACAATACCAATAAAATCGATGAGCTAGAAATTCATGAGAGTAATGATGGTTACATGAACAATTTGGATGACATTTTTGAACAAATACACTAAAAATAGCCTGAAGTTGGTGGAAACTTTTTTAAACCTTGGAGCTCAATAGTCTATGAATCATTTAGGATGCCAAATATTATTGTTATTATGGCAAAGGTCATCAATTTAGATTTTAATTTATTATTCGTAGCCATCCTTGTATATATTCTTACCCCTGAGTTGAAGTTAAATAAAATAAATATATTTTTTAGACAATATATTGGTTTCAAGTAGCCGTTTTATGTCGAAATCAATATTAATTTATACTTAAATCAGTTTGAGTTAATTAAAAAAATGTGTAAAAACGTCGTTTACATCTTGTAAGTTTGATACATCTATTATTTTTATAATCGAGTCATTCCATTGCAATTTTTAATAAAATTGGCTGAATTTTCAGGTCCGAACACAATCAAAATTATGGTCGTAGCTTCAAAAAAAATAATTTATACATATATTTTGTATAATATATAACACACAAGCCAAATAAATGGTTACTAAGCAAAAAAAAACATAAGTGTTTTTATTATTCATCTATTATTAAATAAATTAAAGACGTTTATTTTTGGTTCAGTGGTTGAAATGTGTAATTCTCGTGAAGTGCATAGTGTTGGATGAAGATGGACGTTTTGATGTGACGGAGAATCAGCTGCTGGTAACTACATGCAGAGGTAAGTTTAACAGTTTTACAATGAAAAAATACGTATTATACGTTTCTGTACTTATATATATTTTTTTATATAGAATTTGGCCAGTAGAAGAGAGCTCATAACGACGAAAAGGTAAGAATAAAGCCTAGCTGGGAGAACTGGATACGGTGAGTCTGATATTTTTTATTAATTGGGTTAGGTTTATTTATAAAAATATAACGAAAATTCTTTTGTTTTATAAATTTATGTAATAACGCGTAGCTACCTTAAGGCAAAACGATACAGGGCTTCGTGGCCCTCGGGAAACCCCTGAATGTTTCTAAAAATAAATATTTGTAACATGAGAAAAACAAGTGATGTGTAATTATGTATCCTTTCAAAATATTGAAAAATGTACATATTGGTTTAAATCAGAGATGCAATTATTGATATAGAAATATTTCCTAATTTCTCGCTTCTCTAATTTTTTTTGGATGAAACTATCAGCTTACTGATAACCGACAAGATATTTTTAATAGATGCTTTCAGCACCTTTTTGGACGAAATTTTCTTGCTGTGTATTATTTTCATAGATTGAATTATCATCCTTTGGTCATCAAATCAACTCTCTGCAAGAAGATATAGGAGAGATTCTATACATAAATTAAATTATTAGCTTTTGATCTAATTTCAAAAATATTCATCTTATGCAGTTTCTTTATTACCGAATTTATCTTTGCTGTGATTTTAAATAAAGCTCACATGAACTTTAGTCGTCGCTTTTTTCTTTAATGGTAGATATTTATCCTCGATATACAATTTATAATAAATTGTTTGTCATGGCAAATATTTTTTCCGTAGATTTGCTAATATTATTTCATGATAATGCTGTTGGAAATGGTGAGTAGGCGAACAGGTTCTGATTTTCTTTATATTTTTAGCAAGATTAAATTCTTGAGTAGTAGTAAAGATTATATTCGAAGAGGATCACGATTGATTAATTTATATTTGAGAATTTGAGAAGGGAATCAATCTTCTCGGATAAACCAGCGAATTTGAGCTAATCTAAAAACCTTTGTTTTATTTTATTACTATTATATTCTGCTCAAAGTATATTATCAGACACAATTAATTTTTTAGCGCTTTTTCCAATCTCCGTAGCATTTTTGAAATGCTTCGAACATTGGAAATCCAAATTTCGGTATAGCGTTTAGCACTTTTAGCGATTCTGTTTTTATTAGGTTGTGTTATAAATATCTTCCGATTCAGGTAGAGAGTTTTCATTGTTTGTTTTTACTCTCAGTGACTCACCCGACAATGGAGTTTTTGTTTTCACTAGATAGATAAGTGGCCTGTCAGTCATTCGACAATAATTTGGTGTGGTGGACGCTACAGTGGCGTTCTTCCGAACCCATAAAATGGAGAATCAAAAAGTCCATAGTTGTCATCTGATGCTTTAGGAACTCAAACGAGGAACTAGTAATTAAAGCAACGGCCGAAAATATATGCAATGTTTATGGTAAAACTCTGATAATCGATCAGGGAGCAGATAAACCAGGGATAGGTCGCCCTTCCAACTTCGATTACGACATGTTAAATGCGATATAAGAACAAAATCCACGTCAATCGACAAGGGAGTTGGCAGAGAAACTCAATACTTCAGTTTATCGCCACCTGGAAAATTTGGGGAAAGTAAAGTTAGGCATATGGGTACCACTCAGTGATCGAAATAAGCCTGACCGAATGTCTATTGCCACAAGTCTCCTCTCGCCGCATAAAATCGAGCCTTTTTAGACAGGACAATAACAGGCGATGAAAATTAGATCACCTATGAAAATATTGTCCCTAATAATATGGACCCTAAACCCAATATTTATGGCAAGAAAACTTGATTTTGTGTATGGTGTGATCTTCGATGAATAATCCACCATGAACTGATGAAGGGTAACGAAACGACCACAGTTGATACATACGTTCAGCAGCTCCAAATAGTTCATGAAAAACTACTGGAAAAGCGTCCTGCACTCGTCAATCGGAAAGGGTTATCCTGTTACGCAATCACGTCAGACCACACACAGCAAAAGTTCTGGAGCTCTACTGATCTGTTCTGTCACATCCACTCCACTCCCCAGATCATGCTTCTACGGACTACCATCTTTTCTGCTCCTTGCAGATTTTTTTGAATGAAAAAAATGTTGAGCAAGTCAATCGGGCCCTCGATACTTTCTTTCAGTCCAAACCCACCAAATTTTACGAGGAGAATAAAAGAGAACAAAATAAAAGTATGTCGGAAGTTATTTATGACTCAACATAATATCGCCTCAATGTTGACATTTCATTTATCTTTGAAAACAAGAAGAAATGGTGGAGGGACCATGCCCAGAGAATACAGTTGACTACGAGCATCATAACGGTTGTTTTCAGCCGAAAAAACCCATTTCTTTCACGTAATATCTTTTCGACAGTCAATAATAGAGTAATAATTTAATATGGCTACCAATCTCATGATATTTAATTGAATTACCTAGAGCCATCCACACTGCAAATCTCGCCCATGTAAGTGCATTCAAATGCACCATCAGTGAAACATTCGCCAGTATACTAATAGCCGGAAGTATTGGTACACAGGGTGCCCTGAACGGAGGTCGAACCGGACTCTGTTGATGCGCCCAAATTATCACTATACCTAAAATAAAACAACAAAAAAATTAATAAAACATCAACAAAAAAATGAATAAATAATTATGCTCACAGGCGATCATAATCAACAACAATATCGGCGTTATGATTAGAGATGGAGTTGTACTGGAGACGTGAGCACACAGTGCGGCGGAACATATGGTGTAGAGAGTGGTGGACGTGGTGACTGCTGCACCTGGTGCACGCGAACCTACCAACCACCTCAACCACGAATGTCTAGCTTTGAGACGACCCGCCATTACAACTTCGTATACCTGAAAAAAATATCATTTAATTTTGTGTTTTCATTATATTTGGGTAATAATCATACCTCCGATGATATTGATCCTGCGTCCGTGACAGGCGTGCCACCTGGTGAACTGTCGGGAGAGAGATCCATGCCGCCTAATCCTAGCGATCTTAGCTCGTCGGATGTGGCCGGTCTATATCGCAATATTATAACAGCAGCACTGACGATGGTGTATGCGAGTAGCGTGCCAATCGACATGAACTCAACCAACGTCTCCAGATCGAACAGCAGAGCGATTATGGCCGAAGACAGCCCAGATATGATTAAATTCGCGATCGGAATCTGAGTTTTGGGATTCACGTTGCCGAGGAAATTGAAGAGCAGGCCGTCTTGGGCCATGGCGTATAAGCAGCGAGGCAGGGTGAACAAAGAACCCAGCAGCGAAGTCGTCATGCCGCAAAGTGCACCAACCGCCACTGCGTACTTGGCCCAGTTCAGGTTCAGAGCACCAAACGCCTCTGGCAACGCAGCATCCGGACTGATTTTATAGTAGGGCACCATCAGCGTCAGCGCCGCCGACACCAACACGTAGCCGATCGCCACCAGGATCATGGAGAGGATCGTGGCGATGGGGATGGAATACGTGGGATCTCTCGCCTCTTCGCTCGACGAAGATATGCTGTCGAATCCGACGAATGCATAGAAACAAGTCGCTGCACCGGCGAGCACTCCTGAAAATCCATACGGCATGAATCCTCCGTGGCTAGCTGACCAGTTTTCAGGATCGGCGTGCAAGAATCCGACGACGACCACGAGGATAATGACGAGGAGGTTCAAAATGGTTAGCGCGTTGTTGATGTACGCAGACGTTTTAACACCGAGCGCCAACAGGAAAGAGAACGCGATGCATATGAAGAACGCGAGCAGATCAGGATATCGACCCAGCAGCTTTTCGTGAATCTCTCCGGTCCATGCGACCGTCGTGTTGCTGACCACGCCGCCAACGGCAGAATCCAGATAACCACTCCAGGCTCTCGCCACGGAAGCAGCACCTAAATTAACAAGTCATTAATTCGCAACGATGCAATCGATGGATAAAATCGAATGTTTTTACCTATCATATGCTCCAGGATTATGTTCCATCCGATGACGAACGCCCAGAATTCGCCGACGCTGACGTATGTGTAGAGGTATGCGCTTCCGGCTCTTGGTACCCGAGTTCCGAATTCTGCATAGCACAGAGCGGCTAACAGCGATGCAAAACCGGCCAGCAAGAAGCTGAGGGTGGTTGCAGCACCGGCTAGCTCACGTGCCACGGTACCGGTGAGCACATACATTCCAGCCCCCACCATATGGCCGATACCTGAAAATTATTTCAAGCAGATAAAACCCCTGATCATATCTTACTTCTACCCAAAAGTCGATTTAAACAGTTTTTTTTTCATAACTGATATAACCGATGAGTTTTATTAGAACATATCTGGCTAATTTTCTTTAATCGATTTTATTGAGTCGTCCGAAGGGGGTCTATTTACTATAGAAAATATACCCCCAAGCTTTTCAAGTCAAGATATTGAATATCTTGACATTTTTTAAAAAAAAATAGACTATTCTAAGAGTAAAAATGATATTTTGGATGTTTTAACCAATCAATAAGACGCGTAAATGACACACACACTCGGCGATGTCTCGCCGCAGATTGAAGACACGCCGCTGATAGTCCTACCAACAAATTCTCGCGGCATTTGTCACTAATATACGTTTCACTCGCACTTGGCACATCATACCGTTCGAGTCAATGATACGAGCGAGAAAAAACTTATTTTTTTCGCAATTGCGTACAATTATGAACAACGATTATTAATAATATTTATTCTTTAGACTGTTCTTAGTCAAATACAAAAAAAAATGTGGCATGTAGGATTTATTTTAAAAGAGAAAAATCATAATTTGTGGTCCCAAATAGTGCTGAGTGATAAAACTTTATATTTTATTCATTTCAAATGCTTATATTATTATTTAGAATCTAGAAGATTGTTGATTCATAATCAGGAGCGCGTTTTATCATTTAAGATCAATATAATAAAAAAATATATCAGTCATTTGTTCAAAGAGATGACAAACTCGATCAATTGGTACGAAAAATACAGAGGCTTGTTAATTGACGATAAGGAAAAAGCCATAGCAAGTCGTATCTTGTTAGCATGGGGCCTCATTAATTTCAGGGGCCTTAAAATTTATCTAATAATACGATTTTTTTTATTATTTAAATTTCTCTTTTCATAAAAAAATAATTAATAATATCGGCATATCGCTCGTCCCCCAAGGTTCACTTGCATTTTTCTAAAGATAATAAATATTTGTAACGTCAAGATTGCTAATATAGATCATGGAGAAGCAATAAAAAAAGAAAAATAGAAAAAGCAATAAAATTAAGAAGTTTAATTTTATTTTTCTTTTTGTCTTTTTTTATAAATTGGTATAAAATTAAATATGTATTCAAAACATTACAAAACGAGTAAAAAAACGTACGTGTAGAATGCATATTATAAAGTGTATAAGGATAGTAAAAATATTTTGAAGGATGGGGCCTCAAAATTACGCCTGGGGCCTCTCAAGTAGCAAATCCGTAATTGGGTTTATTTACAGTAATCGACTATCACAAAAATAAAGAGTTAGTATACAAGGTCACAATCTAAAATAAAATAGTAAAAGGACCATATAGAGAGTCCAGGGGCAGTATTTTTCAATAAATAATCTACTATGTAGTAGCCAAATGAAAATGGTCTACTAAAATCTTTCTCATTAATTTTCCGGATTTTTGAACGAGTATTAGATGCTACATTGTCGTGATAAAAGTTTTTAAACAATTTTTTTCTTTAAATTTATTCTTGCATCTCTTGAAATGCTAGCAATAAATATCGTCTGCAAAGTTTTATCTGATTTACATAACTCATAGTAAATTACGCCAAAAATTCTCTCTAAATACATGCTACATTAAATCAAACCCAGATTGTAAGTTGGAATGGGACTCGTTATGGAGAAAGCCATTGTCCTTTTCGCTTTATGTTACAAGATCCATTTCTCGCCTTTAATTACAACACGAGTCTGAAAGGGTTCATTTTTGTACCGTTTCAGTAATAAACAGCAGATTGTTTTTCTCTTATTATCTTCAACGTAAAAGATATTTTGTGAATAGGTAATATCAGATATCTTTCAATCAATGACTTGAATTGATATTTTTGCAGATCTAAGACTATTCTGCAAGGTATTTTGCTGTTTTTTTTTGTTGTTTATAAATTCAAACTAATTGTATAATGCTATAATTTAACCGATTGATAGTTGGACCTCTTTATTCGTCAGTTATATATTATAATTTATGTGTTATGGGGCTAATAGTGCAAATATATAGGAGCATGGAACTTATTACAAAAGAATTATTGGAGCTTAAAAAAGAACGCTGAAAGAAACCTTGTTTGATGATCAATTGTTAAATAAAAGATCCATACAAATACTGTCTGATCATATCAACTGATTCCTTTTAAATGACTTGAACATGGTCAGGAACATGTAAGATTAGACTAGTTATTATTTCTATATCGTCCAGATTTCATATTCATCGCAGTTTCGGGGAGAGATTTTTATAAAATACAGTAGTGCATATTCTGAAAAATAAAAACTACAATAATTACATTAGTTTAATACCAACATTGGTCCTTAATCTGAAAAAACTATAAAAAATCGGTACTTCTAATATTATTATGGGTATTTAATTAGATTGTCCATACCTAAAAGAGTGATGTCTAATGTTGAGAGGCATCTGTTGAGCTGGGTATCGAGCGGGTCTTGGTCCAATGGTCTGGTACGACCCATACGAAGCCAGATTCCTGCAGCCACGCGGGCCAGGACCTGCCTTCGAGCACCAGCCATCTTCGCCAACGATGTCTAAAATCATTCATTAATAATTAAACATATTTTTATTGATTGTAACATTCATTATCATGGTCATTATATACCGATGAAAACGTCTGAAAAAAATAAATATATCATATAAAATATTGATTGCTGAGTAATCTGGTGTTATCCGGCTTATTAATTATCTTGTTTTATAATTTTATCATTGACGTATGTTTATTTTTTAATTGTTGTTAAATATATCATGAATTGTTTCGGTTTTATTGAGGATTAGGCGGAATTCCATCGAATATGTCGCGACATATTGAACGATACGGCATCACATAAATAATAAATTCGCCGGGCAATTGTGCAATAAACCGATAATAAATTGTTTTCTTATGATTGGTCGCCGACATTAAGAGATTATTCGTGGTAAACATTCGACAATGCTTCACTGGTGGCAAACATATGTTTTGACGTAACCCTAACCATGTGGGAGGAGGGCGTCGCTCTTTTGTAGCTAACCATTATATGAGAGTTATTGTATAATTTGCGATATTTATTAGCGCATTTTATCCAGTTGTTTTCGTGCATAATATTAAATGGCGCTTACCAGTTGGCGGTGACAGGAAGGACGTTTGTGGAATGGACGAGTTCTGGAAGTCGGCTCTTCAGGGCGCAGGCGCCATGCGCGGATCGATGGCGGCCATGTTGAGGCCACCTGCCTACAAGTGGGTGTTCCACATTCACCAATACTTATCAATGGACTCGAGGAATCTGTCGGATAATGCAAATAATATAACATTAAAACAACATCGCATTAAAATGTATTACGCGATTGTGATCGTTTTAAATTTACGTGCAAAAATATTTTTTTAAGTATTAAATTATTTTGTTATATATATTAATTATTTTTATGAACTATCCGTCGTCTCCTCGGCATCTCGCCAGCATTCTGTCTGATATCTACAATACTGGAGAAACGATTGAGTGACCTCGTTATAGTTGGAATACCATTTCACATCAAATTGAAATACCTAACATTTTCACAGGGATATTCATATTTCCTTCATTTATTATATTCCAAGTACCTGTTGTGTGGTTAAACTCATATAAAAAAATAAAAATTATAGCAAAATCCGTATATTAACATTTAACCAGATAGTTATTAATCATTATACCCGGAAAACGCATAGGAAAGCGGAAAAATAGTAAACTCATACATTAATTTTTGCATCGGGGATGAAATATAAAATGCCCTTTTAATGAAATTATTAAATATTGAGTCTTTTATGAATAAAACCAACATTTACAAGTTGAAAAACGCTTTAAACGACGTTAAAGTTGACGAAAAGCAAAAATAACGTCGAAAAATTGAAGAAAATGTTTACATATCACTCAGCTTTTAATGTTTTGGATACTGAAGTTTCAGCAAAATTTGTGTCAAAATTGGTGAATATCAAATGAAAATTTGCATAAGTAAACAAGATTATACCAGGATGGAAAGATATGACAACAATATAGGGTTTAATTGTTCCAATGGAAGTGTTTTTGCTTAAAAGAGGACGATGAAGCTCTTTACTTGTGTTAATTTTCTTAATTACTGATTCAATATGGGAGCTTTTAATCGAAAGTGTCCCCGAAGTATTTCGCTTCAGAAATACACGGGATAAGGGTATTATTAAATATTAATACAGGTTTTTCACTTCAAATTAACCCTTTTGTATTTCAAATTAAACCTTTTTCATTTAAATCTTTAATGAAAAAGGGTCAATTTGAAATGCAATCTGTATTAGGGGGATGGGTGTTTTTTTTAAAAGAAAAAAAATGCCTGTGCCTTTGAAGGGTTATTTTGAATTGCCCATTAAGGGGATTCTACTGCGGCTGATTATGGCAGTGTCATCGACTCATTTTTTGTTGTTGTTTGGAATCGGAATATCGCTCGTGTAGATCGAGAACAAAAGGGGTGGAGATTCCATACAGTTCCATCCCTTGCCATCCACCCATACCGCATATACCGGCTTGGGGTTGGTTCAATCAGTGATGTTAAAAAATAATACTTAAATTTCTTAAGAAAGGGGAGAAGGCAGAGGGAAAGTAGCCTTACACAACTCTCCAGAAGTCGGGGGACTCCAGTCGTAATTGGACTGATTGAGGAGAAGTTAGATTTAATTATCGTATGGCTAATAAAGAGTATTATTTTTGTAAAATACGATAATGCGTTCCATGCCGAAATAATTGTATAACCTTTATTAAAAACAAAATATACATATACAGTAACCCCCCCTTTAACGTACACTCCTATAACGTTCCCCTCTATAATCTTTGCGGCGGTTTTTTCTATAACGTCGATCCCCCCTACGGCCAAAATACGAAAGGATATCGCTCATTGCCCGAGTCAAGTCATTTGCGCTCGTTAACAGGTAAAAAACCTTAACCCCCTATAACGTCCTTCGTATAAAGTGGTACCTATCTTGACGTTATAGGAGGGTTTACTGTATACATTATTAAGGAGCTGGAAGGATCTTAATATGTTCTTCTATTGCGAAATGAACCAATCTAAAATACGAATAGGATTTGTAGAAAACAAAAAATAAACAAATAATTACTTGTTTTATTAGAAAACCGTCTAGAGACATCTGTTTTTACCAATGCTTCAAAATTTGATGAAAATGTGATACAACATTATTAAATAAATTTGTAGCAAGCATAGCCAGTGCCTTATTTGGGTAATACTTCTTTGCATGATGCAACAGTTTCCCATGCTTTGTTCCTTTGCTGTTACTTCCTCCTCTGACAAACCCTCCTCCACAACTTGCTGCGCAACACAATCCAGCTATATAAGCTTTCGGTAGCCAGTATTGGCTGTGCTCTTCAATAAGCTTCGTTATTTTAGTTTTAAGCTTCGTTATATCGTTATTTTCCAGCTCCAGTTCCATGATCAAGGACTACAAGTTTCTCGGGTATTGTCTCAAGCCCTTCAAGTCATATTCATCAACACTCTCTGCCCAAAGAATTTTCTAAGCAGAAGTAAAGATGATCTGGGTAACTTATTCACACGTCTTTTCGATCATTTAGATCTTAAGGCAGGCAATAGTGTGAAAGTGATATTTCATCTTTTTGAATGAAGAATTGGTAAATTTCGTACAAAAAAAAACCCAAGTTTGGAAAAGTTGGTGATCCTTTCATCGCCTTTCCTTCTCACTCGTCATACGAAACGTCGTTCTTTAAGTGGGTCATTTCACGGTTTGTTTTGGTCGTTATGCACGGTTCCACTTTGTATAGTTCAGAAGTATAGTATAATATTTTATTATTTTATTTCAATATCTTGATCGATACAATATATTCTGATTCAGTGAACATTCTCTTCATCCTATAAAACTTTCTTTGACTTTTCTACATTGCTAAGAATTACTGCATGAATGATATTCTGGAGCAACCAAATCTGGACTATATATTCTTCTTCGCGTGCTTTGTCTGTTTTTGAGTATAGTCGATCTACTGGCCCTTGTTTTTTCTCCATAAATTTGGCGATTTTTGCCGTGTTGGAACAATCCTAGACCTCTCAACCCGGTCCAGTTGCAAATGGTACAAAGCCACGTCAGCTTCTTTTTTGCCAAACACCGTTTACCTTCCAGGTTCCTTTCCATGATGGTCTGGAGAAGGCCATACTTATGTTCACAAGTGATGTGTCCTGAATTTTACAATTTTTAATGAAGAAGTTGAAGTACAATTGTTCTATTATCTTCTTCATTCTTCAGAAGCAGCACATTTAAAAATTTTCCTGCCGATTATTGTTTGCTAACTGTTTATTGTTCCTCCCTAATTCGCACTCCAACCAAGTCTTGTGTTGCTTCATTAAACACTACTTTTACTCCTCCGCACTGGTGTCAATATATATTTTTTAAAATGTCTTATACCTTCTTCGTCTTAAAGTCAGGCGTGTTTTATTGCTTTTATTAATTTATAATGTTGCACAGAGTGAACCAGGCAAAAGAGTGGTTCCACTCTACTCCATTAATTACCCTTTCTGACTTCTGCTGAGTCCTCCAAAGGATAACTTACAGGAGATTTTGTTCCTATTATTTTTTCAAACCAAGCTTCTTTATTTTATTGTCGTTGAAGTGTTGTAATAAAATTAAATGTCGATTATAAACACCTGATCTCTTAAGTCTTATTGCCACATTTAAATATTCAAGTTAGACACAGCATCCAAGCTTATCAGCTAATTGGTGTTTTTTTTATTAATTCTTGTCTATAATATATTGTTATTTAATCAGAATGAGTTATATGATTTCATCGCGCGTCTATCATATGTTCTATGTGTGTGAAATATTTCAATAATGTATTTTGCAGACGTTCAGCGTCCCTCGTAAATACTTTCCAGTCCACTTCACTCTCAGTCAAGCTCGAAAAATTGGAGTTGGATGTTAAACTCCATCGGAAGTGTTATGTGCGTCTGGATGCCCGTAATAAAGGATCGGAAGGCTTCTATGGTTCGCTGACCTTTTTCCACTAAAATTTATAAATATATAACATTTTCTAGGCAAATTTTATGATAAATCATTTAGATTATTATTAATATATTGCGATGACCTTTCGTATGGAGGCTTTCTAATAAATTGAAGCCTTTTAATTACGATAGTCTCTTTGGGGTAAGTTTTTAGGACTAGTTTCGTAAACCTTTTATATTATTATTGGACATGTTCGTGGATATCAGAGCTTTGAAACTTTTCTATGGAGTGAAATTCGTAAGAGACGTTAAACTATTTTAAGTTAAATTATTTGACCTTTATTAAATAAATTATAAGCTGTTAAAGATGAGACGCAATGATAAAATGTATCTGTAATCCAAATCTATGTTAACACTTCCTAATGTTGACTTGATACATTGTTTGCAAACCCCCTTTACCACCGGTTACATATGTCCCAATCCAACGTCTGACATTATCTAGTATCTAGGATAGGAAAAGAACAAACGGCGAAAGATAACTATCTCGCAGGTCCTCGACAGGCCGAGAGTTGATCCAGCACTGAATTTATGGCGATTTTTTTTTGTTGAAATTTATGTACGCGTAAAATATTGACGCCAGATCTTTACGCTCGTTTCCACATCATAAAGGCAAATGGCGAACATCTTCAGCAATAAATTCGCGTCACGCAGCGCCGATACAGATTGCTTTCGTCGCTCACCTCTCCCTCTCTGTCTCACTCTCTGTACGCTCCTATCTGGAGCTAATCGAGCCCTGGATGGAGATGAGGGAGAGAAGCCTCCTCATTCCAGGAGATCCTTCTCCTCCTTGACGTATTGGCCGACTGTCAAGCGCTAATTGTTGTCGATTACTGAGACGATGAGGCCTAGTCGTTGTCGGTTTCGAATATTGGGGGTCTTGTAATATCGGGGGTTCAATTAAATGCTCCGGTGGTTTAGTTCGAAGGCCATTTTTCATTTGAGTCTACAGGTGGTCGGATAATATTAAAGTGCCTTATATAATGAAGCGAGACGGGTGCTACTGTTAATTAACACAAAGACCGCTGTACCAAATATTTATCACGTAAAAAACAACACAAATGAATAAATAAACTATACAGTTTTCTATTATATTTTTAAAAATATATACATTTAAACAAATAAAACAATTCGTGTTTTTTTCCTTCGTTTTTTGTATCACAACAACGGCGGCTCTAAAACAACCGTGTCTTCCGGAGGGGGTCTCTCAGATACCCCAAGCATTTCAAGTCAAAATATTTATGAATTCTTCATCGATATCTTCACATTTAAAACAAATGATTATTATAAGCATAAAAATAGTTATTCATACTTCATAATTTGAATGAATAATAAATATGAAGCGTAAATGACACGTGTACTCGGCGATGTTTCGCCGCAGACTTTTGCAGCATGTGTCACTTATACGTTTCACTCGCACTCGGCACATCGTACCAGATGCGAGCGAGAAAAAACATCGCACCCGTGGCAACAGGAGTTGTAATGAGTTCTCTGAGAGACACCAAGTATTGCAAGTTAAGATATTAATAAATTCTTTTTTGATTTTTTTTAAATCGATTATTCTGAGCATAAAAATAATGATACATGATATGCTTCATAATATGATCGACATTTTGATTTTTTTAAGTAATAAATGTGACGCGTAAATGGTACCTCTCGGCGATGTCTTGACGCAGACTGAGCTCTCGAAGCACGTGTCACTCGCGCGTCTCACTCGCATTCGGCACATCGTACCAAATGCATCACGCGCATGGCAACAGCAGCGAATATTGTTGTTATTATTTTTTTCAGCAGTTGCAGACAATAAAGGACAATGTGTATATTTTTTTAGACTACAAAAAATGTTGTGACATGTAGCATTTATATTACAAGAATTATTCGATAAATATCAAAATCCTGGGGTCCCCAATATCTCAAAACCCCATCGGCACGAATAACAAGAAAAATTAGACTTTAACTGTTGAAACAACAGCTGAAAAATTATTTACTAAAAAACTTAACCGCGCTAAAAAATTCGTGGAGTAAATTATTGACAGGACTATTGATGACCTACATCACATTGACTTGACATTGACACTGGACATTCGTACCGGATACGAGCGAGAAAAAAACATCGCGCTCGTGGCAACCGAAGAGACTATTGTTGTTTTTATATTTTTTTTTGCAATTGCCGAAAATAAAAGTCAGTAATGATTTATAATATTTATTCATTAGATTTTTTTAGATAAACGCTATGAAAAATGTGACATGTAAGATTTATATTAAAAGAGTTATTTGAGAAAAATAAAAAACTCTCATATAGACATCGAGGCCATATCTCAGGCGACTCTCAAGGATTAATGCCAGTGTATAATGAGAGCGGCAATTGGCATGGGACAAAGAATCAAAGAGACCAAGACAAAATATTATACCAAGGACGAATCCTTGAACCCCTGAGAGTTAAAAAGTACGCCTTCGAGTCTGTCCTGTAATTAACATATATCGGTTTATTTATTACAAAAAAAATATAAAAACAGTTTGGAAGTCCGAAGAAGAACCATCCTGGAAAACCGGTGCTATTTTTGACTTCAACAGCATCTACGGTCGAGGTTTCTTTCAAGGAAGACCAAATCAAACTCTAGATGACACTCATCAGGCCCGTCCTAACATACGGGACTGAATATTGGGCTCTGAAAATGGTCACGTGTCTAGAATGCAGGACAATCAACCACAAAAATTACTCATGGTCAACAAGCCTTCCTATCCCTTGAGGAAAGAAAGATCAAGACTTAAATTGGTTGGACTGTGTACAATGAGACACTGCATCATTGAAACTAACTGAAAGATACAGCGACGTGGCGGAAAACCGGATATCATGGAAAATGGTGTTGGATGAAGCCGGACTCTACACTAGAGCTGTTGCGCCTATTACGATGATGATGATTTCGTATGGTTTTTACTTTGCCATTCTTTGCGTGCTCGTTGCTGGTTGAAGTTGCTTTTATCCTTCACAGCAAGCCAAAAACAGCATTAGTTGACTACGTAATCCTGGTGCAGGTTGACCCACTAGTCTTGCGGAAGAGCAGGTCCCTCTTTGTGCCGGCAGACTAACATTGCACCCCTTAACGATAGTCTAAAACAGCCGTTGAGTGTGCCATTGCTTCCATCAGAACGAGTTTCTTCGTTGCCACTACGGCCTAGGAACTGGAGGACGGGGTGTTTTTGTTAGGATTGGTAATGTGATGGATAGTGCCTTGAGAAATTATCACGGTATTTGCCGATAAAAATATAATAGAATCACTGAAGGAGATAAACGCAATACCATAAAATGCGTTCTAGAACGGCTACGAAGATTAGAAAAATTGCTAGCACAAATATATAATGTAACTGATAGAGACTTAGTACTTTGATAGGAACCAAATTACTAATCATGACTCGCATATATTATCTATAATACCTAATCTTTCAATGGAAATTATTGAAAGTTTTTCCTAGAAGCGTTATATGAACATATGTTGATAGTGTTGCAGAATTAATGATATAATTATTTAATACATTAATCTCGATTTCATAGAAAATGACTTAGGATTGATTAAGCTAATTTATAAAAAAATATATTTGACTCTAATCCCTCTTTAATCCGTATTTAACGGCAAAACAAATGGATGAATTTTAATTTCGACATCAATTAATCACATTTACGATAAATATATTCATTGAGCTCTGCTGAAAATATTCTAGAGAGTTCTGAATAATACGTTTTACATTTTCAACACCTGTTGATCGTTTTTCCATTTATTTTTCGATCGATTTTCCGCGTCAATATCACGGCCGCGTGCACTGACGCCGAGTGGTTAATACACCCGAGCTGATAACACGCTCTCCTGAGGGATGGAACGGGATGGGACGTCGGTATCCATGGAAACTTGCAGACGCTCTGTGGCCGCCGCCCATAGACGCTTCAAGTGTCGGGCCACCGCCCACCGACATATTTAAACCAAGGATTTATTAAAAAAATATGATATATTTAAAAATCCGAGCACATTTTCTAAATCTGAAGCTGATTTGAATGTTAATTATTTTTTTTTTCATTTGCATGCGATTTGAATTTTTGATGCGGCCAAGGGGTCATTACTCAAACTGAGATGTGTTAATTAAAAACTCGGTTAAAAGAATTAATTCGAATTTACCCCCGGGCCCCCATCGCTCTCTGATCAATCAGCCGCGGGCAACAAGTGAAGTCTGCGTCCCTGTTGCGTGCGTCCGCTACGGGCGCGTGCGAAAGGAATGCAGACGTTGGCACTATTGGCTCTCCCTTGCTCCTGGCTACCCTTAGAGGCCAGTCTCCTCCGAGGCGCGCTACGTACGGACGCGTCATCCTACCCTTGCAGATTCGAGTCATCGCTCGATCTGCCACAGTGACCCAGCTCGGACCGAAGAATACCTCACCATGAAGACGTCGTCGTTTTCGCTACGGGTCATGCGGAGGGTGAGTCCGAAACAGATTATTACTCGACACCACGCCAGACAGTGCCAAGAACAAACACAAATAAATTTAAATAATTAACATAAAAACATAGTTTATCCAATATCTATACGTATACAATTTTACTTAGGCTAATTGCGGAATTCTCCGTTGCCGACACTAGTTTCGCATCCGATTAAAACCCCAATCACGAAAACACGAGTGCGGTCGGGTGCGAAACCGCGAAATTATACGCGCTCACAAATTGCCGAATTAAAGAGTCTCCGCCTGTTTTTAACGAAATTACAATCGGACCAACGCGGCGGAAGAAATTCCATTTTTTTATTTTTATAAAAATATTTTTCGATCAAATCACGGGCGAATATGTTGAAGGATTGCGTGCGTTTCGGTCATGCAGAAATATTGGTCGTTGGAAATTCTGATTTTTCATCATATGAATAAATAACGAGATGCGTTGATAACGTGCGGAATTTGCTGAAAAAAATATTTGCAGATTCTATCACTTGTTGATCTTGTCAAATATCGATTAAATCTAAATATGCCAAAGCATATATGAACGCTGGACTATGTATCTATATTTATTTAACTTATTTTAAATTCGCCTGTTCCTGTTTTACGTGCGCCCTCTCGCTCTTCAGTTCAGCTTCAAGATTAGTTTAATTTAAATATTTAATTAAATCGGAATCGGGCGCCGATTTGTCCACCCCGACAATTGCGCGCACGACCATCGTGAACAGCGTCATTTTCGCATAGAAAACATATATGTATATTTAACCATAAAAATTTAATATTATCTGTTTATTTTGAATATCATAAATATTTTATACAAATTTATTCAGTATAGATTATTTTCTTTCTTATGGAAATTAATTATTTTCAGGATGATTGTATATGATTTTAAATAAGATTTATCATAAAAATATATTAAATCGGACGAAACGAAAATTCGGCGCCGATCTGTCGCCCCGACAATCGTAAACAGCGACAACTGCGCCCGCGACAAAAGACGTCAAATCCGCATGGAAAAAAATATTTCAGCGGTTTCAGTGCATTTCTGTTACCTTTAGGACTGCAATGATTTTTTTTCGAAAGCTCTGCTGTCCTTTCATTCGGAAAATTATTATTTTTGTATCATAGATCATCAGTCGCCATCCCACCTCTCTGTCAAGCAGCATCTTTTAGATTTAGATTTTTTTAGAATAGTTACACATCTTTTTTGCCCCTTGATTCTTTCTCGTTCTATTTGTTTTTTTATACACCTCCCCTCCCCTCTTTGCTTGTTTAATACTGATTTTTTTTAAACTTGATAGGGGTTTTTGTAGAACGTATGAGTAAATTCGAAACGACTCAATCCAGAACTTAGTAAAATTCTTACATAAATAATGCTGTTATTAAGATGAATAAACCTGTTGCTTTAATACCCATTATTCAATATTTTGACTAAAATTAGTAAGAGATAGTCTTAAATCTGCTTTTTCAATAATTTGCAACCGATTATTTTTTTCATAAGAAGATTGCCGTGCTATGGGGTCTATTTTTCTTGAATAACCCTTTTAATAAAAGTCCTATATGTCTCATAATTTTTGTATTTGTCTCAAAAGTCTAAAAGAATAAATATGTGCGCGACGTTTTTTCTCGCTCGCATTCGGTACAATATGCCAAGCTCAGTTTGCGGCGAGACATCGCCGAGAGCGTCGTCATTTACACTTCATATTGATTAGTCAAAATATCGAAAATATCGATAAAATTATGTGGCATGAATAACTATTTTTATTCTTGATGAAGAATTCATCAATATCCTGACTATCCTGACCCCCTTCGGATGACGCAGTTGTTTTCGAGCCACCGTGATGGAAAAAAACCTCTTTCCAAGAGGTATACGGATGGACAAGCTATCAAATATTCTCTTGCGATACCCCATAATGTAGGATAAGGATGAAGATTTTTTTAAGCTGAAACTGTTGATAGTTCTGATGATTCCTTTGTATTTAATCTAACCTAAATGATTTCCAAGTCGTGTGGGATTGGGGGTCCATATAGACCAAATTGGAAATCATCGTACTATATTAATGTAATCATTTTTTCTATGTATACATAATTTTTTTCAGGATGAGATTATTGATGATTTTTTAATCACATTACAGTCCGCTAATTTGGCGCGAATTTTTACCAATGTTTTCGTAAAAATCGGGAATATTATACGATATTCAAATGTGAGCCACCTATCCGCGTGAGATTAATTTATCCATTGACTGCTAGATGGTTTTTTTTTTAATAGTATATTTGCCTTGTATTTATCACTCGTAAACGCGTGAACGGACTGAACCCCGGAGTTTGCTAGCCCGCGAAAACGCGTGCACGGACTGTAATGTGGTAAAAAAATATTTTTTATTCTTTGCAAATATGACAAAGTTTTAGCGCAATTGTCGCTGTCGATTTGTCTCCCGCTGATTCGATACATAGCTTTAAATTCATAACGTAAATAATAAATCTTCTTCTTTTTTAAATTTTCATTTGTAAAATATTTCAGGACAACGGCTTCAATAAAATCCTGATAGAATTGTTTCCAAGTTTTCGTTTTTATTAAATATTTTATTAGAACTTTCTATCGAGCTGAAAGATTATCCATCTGCACTATATATTTCAGAGGTTACTGTGTAGAGATTGATAGCGAAATATAGCTTAAAATAAATATGTACATACAGTTTATAGAGACGTCTTTTGAATTTATTATAACAAAGTCTTCGTTAATTTTTGCAATGTGAAAATAACCACTCGAGAACGATCAATCATCGTTGAAAATTTTCAGTGATTAAAAGTCTCTGCCTCGGCTAGTAATTTGCTTATTTATATATTTTTTTAAAAATATAGTTAGACGAGTTAATTAAAAAAAATAATTATACTCTTAGTGCAAGCTAATATCATATATTATAGGTTTTCAGGCATTGCAAAACTCAATTAGATTTTTTAAGAATCAACACTGAAGCTGTATTTAAATTGAAATATTATTTAAATGAAGATGCGTTTCATTCATATCTGCGTAAATATTTAATAAGCGTGTATCCGCATAATTCCATTATTCATGCGAGTTTTTAAAAATAATCGCGTTTCAGATAATAACATGTTTTTCCGAGATAAGAACTCGCGTTGCTTAGGGCGCATGCGCGCAGCCTTTTCTTAAGAAATTTCCCATTAAGAAAATTGAATAACTTTTCAAATTATTTTCAGCGATAACGAGTTTTCTTTCGTCCTCGCCATCATCACGGTAGTCTACGAGATGTATAATTATTCGTAAATTAGACGTGCCATGAATATGAATTGTAATGTGAGATATATTTATGTGTATATATGTTTTCATTGATAAAATTCCGCGATAACTTTTGAAGCGTCATGTGAACTAACTCAATAATAACTTTCTGCCAAAAGTAATCTTACGGAATAGTGAAACTTGATTTTCGAAAAGCACTGTGCGGAAACTTTTCATTGGAAAATATCGAAAGTTTATTTCCGTTGTGATTTATTTCTCGATAAAAATTGTATAGAGTTGTTCGACGACGATGACTCTGTCTATCATATCATTAAAGGTCTAACTAATTATTATTTAACACGTCCCCATAAAAAAGCTACTCTTGTAGATCACATTCATTAGATATCTGATGGCAATATAAAAAAAAAACACATTGGAAACCTATGGCGTGACACACGCCACAAACAAATAATATATTTTCTGAAAATTTGCTGCCAACATGGCGACATTTAATAAATTTTTGGACGAAACGCCCGTCGACCTTGGCCCGAGGGGGAGTACTAAGTGCCACCCATAGAATATGGCAACACCTTTCATTAGCGAATTTTCCATTTGTTGCAAAGTGATGATACCGCAAAGATAAACGGTCCGCAATTAAATGAGAGTTTCCTTACACATTCACCTGAATAAATTCGTATATCCGTTTTATTATTCGATTTCGGGGATATTTTATTGTCCATCCAAATATATTCAAACGAAAACTTCTTATTTTATTATCTCTGATTTTATTAATAATTTAGTTTTAATTTTAAACATTTAAGCAATGTTCTTGAAAGCACAGTTCAGGGTCTTTCATTTTTATTTATAACTAAAAAATTATATCTTATTTTAATTTATTTAATTTAAATCATTTTTTCATGGATTTTTCGGAAAATGGAAAGTGACAATCAGAGCTATATATCTATTTTTTTAAAATTATATTACAATAATGTCCTTAAATTAATTATTTGTATGGATGTAATATCTTTTAACAAAATTCAGTGAATGTGTCAAATATATTTAAAAAAAATTACGATATATAAAATCTCATTTAATATATAATCAGAAGGATTTTCCCTCTCCCTTCCCCTTTTTATGACAATATCTTTTTTACGATTTTTGTCCATAGTCCTAGAAAAAGTTAAAGTATAAAAAATATTAGAAATATAAATTGCTAATATTTCTAGTCTCCTTTTACAAAAATAAATATACTAAACGCTACAAGTAGCTAGCTACGAGAGTATCGAGAAGAAACCAGAGAGATATTAAATATTTGGACCAAATTAAATATCTGGACATCGTAACTGTCCTGTATTTGAAGTTGTTCATATTTTTTTTACCTCAATTACCTCAATATATATTTTTATTTGTTTAAAATACTCGTCATTCAAGGTATATAATCATTTAATTAAATAAAATTACAGTGAACCCTCCTATAGCGTTCCCTGATATAGAACGGCATGGCCGACAGTCCCTCCTATCCATATTATATATCCGTAGTATCCTCCTATCCCTCATATTCCTCGACGTGAAACCAAGGATTTTGTGAGTGTATAGGCGAAGTGGGTGGAGGGTCGCTCCCGACATTACTCGGTCGTCCTTCTTCCCTGGTTCACCAAGTTATGGAGGTTGTATAGGGTGAGTTTGGTGTGTCCAAGTCAGAGCCATTTAAAGTCCTCCTATAGTGTTTTCTCCTATTTTGTTAAATTTTCATGGTCAAATTATTTATTATTTAACAAAATATACATTAAAATATGCGAATGAAAAAATGTTTAATGCATTGATTTCGTTTAATTTAAAAAAAAATAATCGTAAATTTTATATGGGTGCTTAATCTTCTATAGGATGAGTTCTTATAGCGTGATGCTTATCTAGGCGCTATAGAAGGGTTTACTGTATATCAATAAAGTTACAAAACACAGGTTCGTAATCGCTTAAAAATTAAAAAAAAAATCCTTATGGATTTCCTTAATTATTAATATATTAGAGGAGCTAAAATAATTAATCATTTAATTTAACAAATCAGACAACCTTCGTTGCTAAAAAAAAACGGTATACCTAATTATTAATATGTAATCGGACGCTGGAGAATGGTAAAAATACTGGACGGAAATAAAACAAATCACTGCCATTGTTATGAGAATTGTCGCTTGGCGTGTTGTATGAATGAGACGGAATATGTTAGAAAAGGACGGCAACAAAACAAATAGTCGCTCTTCGGAATATAACCTAAACATATAATTAAATATCATCGAAACTGGTCCTGAAATTAATTTCATTTTGTTGGACACTAAATAAATGTTGGATGCATAACTTTAAATCTGACAATGACACAATAGCAGAGGCTATATATCACCAAGAAGATGGACGTTGTGAGCAATATAATATACGGATAATAGTGGTAACTTTCATAAATAGCAGACTTTATTGATACTCCCATATCAATATATAGAAGATTGAGGAAGAGGAAGAAAGACTCTCTGGCGTCTCTTTTCAATTGATATTAAAAGGCTTATTAAAAGAGTTTTTAATCACTAATGTTTATTTATTTATTTATTTGACTACGATGGATGGATGGCATAACAAAAAGATTCTGAAGATGCAAGGGAAATGAGTCTCTCACACAAGAATTCCCCCCAGTGCCAAATCACGACACTGGTTATTTTTCTAATATTATTTCAGTTTAATTATAATTTAAAATTATTTGCTTTATACGAAGAATAGATGGCATTAAATTAATTAATTCTAACGCAAAACTACCTATATAAATATTTTTATAAAACACAGTGAGGTAATGGATATTTTTTATACTTATATCCCATGGTCAGTATTATAAAGAATTCCCTGATTCATAGTTTTAGTCGGTCAGTATCGGTTAACTTACGTTATAGAAATAATACGCATGTTACCTACAAGCCATAACACTGGTTCTTATATAGAAAATATAAATAGGTAGGAAATATGTTTGGCAATTAGTGACGGTGACTGTTTAATGGTCTGTACTTGGTTTTATTAAGTGACACATGTCGTGCTAAAGATCCTCAGAAATGTGAATAAATTTGGCTATCATCCATGATATTCTTCAGAGATCTTGTCAATATAATATCGCCTTTTTGAGCATTTTGATATTTTTTCAATGATGTTAAAAAAAAATTATCAACTCATGACGATTCAGTATCGATACCGACGGCGATGCCAGGCTCAAATTGGGCAAATAAATTGTTTTATTTTCAATTTAGCAAAAGTCGCTGTTTGTGTTGTTTCGATCTATCCGCATTTACACAGGACCCAGTGCGGAATGGACTCCCGAGGATTTACTCCAGTTTTATTTCTCGGGGTTCAGGGGATTTCCAGGATTTACACAATTGCTTTATATCGCGAATGAGAAGAAAAATAAAACCGGACGAAACGGGAGACCGATAATAAATATTAAAGATCGCGTCTATCGGGGAGATGGGATCGGTGATGTAATTATTGGGCGAAGTGAATTCGATTCGGAACTGGGATAATAAATATAGGAAATAATCAGTATTCATGGATTTTTTTTCAATAGATTCGCACTGCGACTTGTACATTTTCATTATTCAATACCGATAATATTTACAAATGCTAAAATTTGATATGAAATACAGATGTTCCTCCACGAAAAAAATTTTGAAGAGGTAAAAAATATTGCTTTTAAGATAATCCATCATTCAAGATTTTACTGTTGTTTGACAATGCACCGGGAAATCTTAATTGTGATAATGAAAATATAATAATAATATTTCTTCCTCCGAATACAACCTCTATTTTCAAGTAATGGATTAAGATGTAATACATACATTTAAAAAGTATTATAGGCAAGCTGTTGTTGCACAGAGCGAAAATTCATTAACCCTTTTGAAAAGAGTGCAACATTATTAAAGCTGTGAAGTAGCTATATCTATTAGATTAGCGTATGGAATAAGCTCATCCCCTGATTGTTTGAGAAGCGAAATATAAAAACTGAAGGAGCTGGCGTAGTTATTCAAGATGTTGTTCAAATGACCATTTGATTAACCCCTTGTGTGATTTGCCCGAATACAATTCGGGTAGGTATTTTGCTGACACGGTGATTTGCCCGAACTGGATTCAGGCACATCGTACACGAAACTTTTTATAGTGATTTGCCCGAATCCAGCTCGGGTCATTCCCCCACCAGTCTAGAGAACGCATCGCGTTGAGTGACACGTGTCGTAATTTGATCTTTCGAGAACAATTACCCACTTTTTTCCAAGAGGTTGACCACAGAAGTGGTAAACAGTCATTCGGGATAAATGAGCAACGATGTATTGATGGTACTTGAGGACGGGCGAAAGAATTTTTTTGTCAAAAGAAGAAGAATTTAATTGAACAACCCAAGCAATTTGAAACTGCGAAGATGGGTGAATATTTAAATATGATCCGAGATGGATTAGCTGGTTTCGAAGCCCAAGACCCTGACCCTGAACGATCTGCGTAAGTAACAAAAGCTGTGAATAATGATATTGCATACTACACTTTCATTTATGAACAAAAGAAAAGGAGTAGAAAAGACAATTAACACTGGACCGATACTTGAAGTAATTCGTCCATAAATATATGTACAGTGAAACCTTGTTTTTATAAATAAAATAGCGGGAAAACGTGAATTCTGTAAATTACGTAAAAACGGGGTTTACTTTATAGCATCAAATAAATAATTCATTCGGTTATTTTATTTGAGGCCTTAATCTTGTTTTACCATCTTTGGACATAACATATATACATATGTGGCCTAACCCTGAGGAGGGTCTTTGCTACCTCGAGGATACTACGCGATCTCCTGCAGAGACATGTTCGAGCCAACCCTAATGCCAGGACTGTGACGGTCGTCCATCAGGTTATCTAGGCTCTTCAAATACGGGTCAGGTCGCCAACCATGATCCTGGGAGCGGAACTGTCGCGTCTTCTGTATCCCACATGTCACCGAATTGGCCTGGATAGCGGCCTGGCTCCTCATAGCTCCGTAAAATATACGAAACCATGATAGTACCAACCGCCATCGCCGCCACGTTCAATACGACATAGACAACACTCGACTCCAATTAACCTAGCCGTGCCTATGGGGTCTATTTGAGACCCCAAGTTTTTAATATAAATCCTACATGTCCCAAACTTGTTGTATTTGTCTTAAAATGTTTAAATAATAAATATTAATAAGCATTGACCTTTATTGTCCGCAATTCCAAAAAAAATATAAAAACAACAATGTTAATTTCCATTAGCACAGGTGCGATGTTTTTTTATCGCTTCGTACCGGAAGCGAACGAGAAAAGACATCGCGCATGCGAAAGTGCGATCAAGAAAAAACATTTCGCGTCATATTGATTAGTAAAAATACTCAAAATTTGATGGATATTTCGGATTTTTCTAGTAATATATATCATAAATAACTATTTTCATTAATAGAATATCCCATTTTTTTAAAACGTCAAAGTATTGTCGGAGACTTGATCAATTCTTGACTTGAAATTGTTGGGGTGTATTTTCATACAAAATAGACCCCATCGACTAGCGGAGTTGGTTTCGAGCCGTCGTGGCGGATCGGTTTTATTTAAGTATCAATTAAATTGTTTATTTAAATATTTAAGTATTTATTAGTATTTTATTTTTAAGTGATAGTTGGCGGCCATGTTTTTATTGTTGTACATTAACTGATTTTAAAAATTCAAAAGGGCGACTAGCCGCCATATTGAATTATTACAATTTCAACTGCATTTTCAGTTTTAAAAGCAGCATTTAATATCAGAATCAAATTATCGTCACAGTAGACGGCCTGTCTATCCTTCAGCCATTCCTATTAATATTTTGACTTCGTCCGACACCTTCCTGAAACGAATGAATAATTGAATTAGAGCTTCTCTCTCTCTTGAAAATATTCCCACGGCATAATTCGATTTCGATTCGATTCAGCGAATCTACAGCTGAATATGTGCGAGATATAAAAAAATACTTTCCTTGAATTATTCATGCATTGTCTGTGTTTACAAATATATATATAGTATATGAGAACATTGTTAATAATATATTTTATAATTGAGTGATGATAAATATGAGAATGTTGCCTCGGTTGTACACGCTCTTCCCCGATTTATGTATTGACACGAACAGCTTTTGAATAAAAAGCAAAATAGTGACAGAGACAAAGGAGTCCATTGAAATTCGTAGGGATTGCGGCGTTCTCTCTAAGTGGATTAAGTCCCTCAAGTGCACGAGCAGATGGTCACATTCATTGCATTTCAGCTGAAACTCGACTGAAATTTGCGTAAAATCCAATTGAGGCCGCCTCCGTCTCACAGTGATTATGCCACGAGGTTATGAAGATCGATTTGCATGCAAATTTATCGAAACTGGAGCATTTGCTTGACGGATTGCATATGCTATAAGCCATTTTTAATATATGTTGATTATCTATTTTTTTTTCAGTTAGTGCAATAAATTCCATTTTTTTAATAGTTAGGCTAATTTTTCCTTAATTTGCATCAATACTAATAAAACTATTCTTAACAGTAGTATATAAAAATAGATTTAAATCAGCAATATGCAGATAGATCTTTGATTAACTATTCAACAAATGTCATAAATAATAGTATTTTAAACATTCGTAGTTCAGTGACATTTTAAGCTTTTAATAAAATTGAGTAACACATAACGCCCAAAAGTGCACCTCTTTGTTATCAAAACAAAGAGTTTAAGAGTTAAGCTGAGTAGTTTTACCACTTCTCTACATTAAGCAGACTTTACTCCCTCTGATTATAAAATTTCAAGATCAATGAATCACATTTTATGTAATAAAATTATTTTTAAATACGATTAATGATAAAAACCATTTAAATAATATTTTCATAACAAATCAATATTAAAAAAAAAGGATTTTTTATTATTTATATAGAAAATAGCTACGAAAATAGTAAAGAAATACAGTAAGGTCCCGTTTAGCGCTTCTTCAATTAACGCGATTTGCTAGAAGCATAAATAAAATTTAATTTTTACTTTTAATAAAAAATCTTTTGTCTAATCATAGAACGTTACTGTGATTTAAAAAAAAATAGAACAGCAATGGTAATCGAGGCCAAATGAAACTGTCTAACACGTGACATGAAGGCTCACCTTGTATGTCCCATGTCGTCTTGGTATACGGCTTTTTGTTAAGATTTTTCCCTCTCTTGGTCATTGCTAGCATTGGACGCACTGGACCATTGTTAGTATCGGATTTTACTCTCCCGACTGCGTCTAGGGTATTTAGAGAGGGTTTGCCTTGGCGTTCGTTCTTATGTTCTCTAGGCGTTATCTGTTTATAACAAGTCGCAAGTGATTATTAACCTTGTCGCGCAATAGCAATCCTTTTATCATGGAAAACACCTCCTCAACAAAAGGTCCCCTCAAAAATTAAGAAAGAAAAGCAAAATTATCGAGCAGTTTAGGGTTTTCCTTCCCAGAGCATACTGGTTCTATGATGAGAAATGCGTTAGAGACCAGATATACATACACATATAGATTTTAGGGGTACCTATTTTTTCAGGGGTACATTATTTTAGTTAAGAAACTATCTAATTATATAATATTACTTGGGCTTTTAGTCGACTTCATTTATTTTGTGTCAACAGGATATAATAATTTTAGGGTTATGTTGCAAAATATATATAATAAATTGGTTTTGGGTTTTTTAGATCATTTCATTTGAATCAGTTGATTTATTGGTTTGTTTATTTAGATTTTTGACCATTAATTGTAATGGTATGAGATAGGAATGCCGTTTATTTCGTTAAACTTTTATTGATCAACATGTTTTATTAACAAAAACCCGAATAAGTGCAATCTTTGAGACTGGATTTCATTTGCTAATTTCTCACAGTTGAGATCACATCAAGTTTGGCATTAATAAGTTTATATCTGATTTTTAATTATATGATATTCATGGTGGAAAATAAAGATTCACACACATATGTGTAACTAAAACAGAATTTTATTATGAAGGCTCTTTTACCCTAAAAAGATTATACTTTTTATAGCCAAATGTCATAGTGAATATCCAAAATCTCTTAAGTTTTTTCTTGAATAAGTTCTGCGATAGATTTGGCAGTGTCAGTAAATTTTTAATTAATTCGTAAAAGAATTTCGAAAAAATTTAAAAATGGAAATCCAGCTAATTCACCTTTTTAGCACAGTCTTTTTTAAGAACTCTTAGCTTTAAACGAGGTTTTACTGTATAGATAGTGTGTTTTTTGTTAAATAATAAAAAATAAAGCAAATATTACAATAAATATGTAATATTTGGTATTGAGTATTAAAAGAACATACCTAAACTTTTAAAATATTATCTTTAACAACCTAAAAAAATAATTCAAACGTCTTTGATAGTAAATTAAATCTATGAAAAAAAATAACATACTAAATATGTATTTTTAACCACTTAAACGCTATCGTCTTATTTTTATTGAACGCTAGCGTTTAAGTATTAAAATACCTTTTCTGCAACTTATACCTTTAAATATTTTATTTAAATACGATCATTAAAAGATATTCTATTTGCTCGAAGGTAAAATTGAAGCTTATGAAAAATATATTAATCCAATAAATCAATGTTGAATCAATGTAATTTCTGCATAGAACTCAGAAGCATAAATATAATACAAATTAAAGTATACATTTAAGAGTTGTTTTATGCATAAATAACTATAATGATTATTTCTAGACGGATGTATGTTTTTTTATTCTGCCAATACATATATTTTTTTTTAATTTTCTGGGATAAAACAATAGTTATATTATTTAATGTGTAAATGTTGTAATAACCATTAAGATTTTTATGGACTATTCGGTAATGACCAGGTGCTTAAAATCTTCCGGCTTATTTCTTACTCCAGATAGATATAATTTTTAACAATACATTCGTATTTAGATATTCATTAGTAACTTTTTTAATCAATATATATTTATTATAATACTTTTTACATAATAAGAACAAATATACGTCTTATCCTGCATAAATATATATGCAAATGTAGCTCGTAGATGAAAATTCAAGTTATCTTGAATTTGTAGCTATAGCTATCGTGGTTAACAACCTCTGAAGAGCAAAACCACAAAGAAAACGTGCGATTTAAAAGTATACAGATCAAATGGAGTATCGGAGTCCGTAGCGTGACTTTACACCGTCGTGTATTAAGGACCAATACATGTTTTTATTTATTTAATATGTCGGATACATCCGGTCTTCAACCCTGCCACCCTCTAACCACCCCACGCCCCTTCGTCCTTGTCGACAGACTCTACTATCGTCTACGTGCCGACACCACTAACAGTTGTATGCGTGCCACTTATACGGAGACCTGTACGGTGTGCACGTGCCTCTAGTTTCTCCGAGCACGTTCACTCTTCATAGCGAGTGTATTACTAATTTTGTTTAGCCACAAAACTATCCGAAATTCGGCTGAAAATTAACCGCAATCGACCGAAGTGCGTCGAATAAATTTGGTTTCGCAATGCGTTCCAGAGCCGCAATTAAAAAAAAGATCCAAGATTGCCGACCGACAAAAGAAATGCAAAAATATGCAAATGGCGCCACACACATTTCGTCATTTTCATTCCCGTTCCGTCCATGCGATTAAAAAAGCAGTGGCGTAGACATTTTTTTTTATTCAATATAAAATCCGAAGTGCCCTTTGCCGTTCGGGGGTTCGTGCCATTTTTGTCAATCCACGTAAAAGCAATACGGTCGTCCTTTTGTCAATTGATCCTTGTTGAATCGAAAAAGGACGCTCTCGGAAATGGAGCTCGTTGTCTGTGTTTCGTATATCGTTGCGTTATTTATTTTACAGCTGAATTATTGGCGAATTTAGACTGGTCACTGCAAATCGCAGATAAATAATAATTAAACCCGGCAACACAAATACGAATTTCGAAATCAAACAATGGCCCGTGGATTTCAATGGAAATTAAATTTGTATTATGGCTTCGGATTAAGTGTCACTGTATAGCTAATCGCAGTAATGCTATAGAAGGTTTGATCAAAAAATAATTACTATATTGTAAACGCTGTTGTATTAACACTCAAGCACCCGCTGTTTTCAGGCGAAACTTACACATAAACCCGCATCTTTTTATCGATCTTGCGATTTTGCGCGGCTCTGTAAAAAATGC
>JAGXCT010035213.1:0-17399 GCA_022495035.1 Philopotamus ludificatus
TTGTTTTAGCTTTTTATTAACGATGTTAGGTATTCTGTCGTTGGAAGAGCTGTTTTATTCATTGATTATGTGGATTTTAATTGGGTCTGTATTGTATGGCTTATTAAGATATATGCAATCTAGATCAACACAACAAGCATAATTTAACATATAGGGTAAAGGCTGAGCTTTTATAGAAGGTTGATCAGAAAAAACAATCGATTTTTTCTTTGATCAGCCAATATTCCTTTTTTTCCTCTAGCTTCGGGCATTGTTTTAAGCCTCCATATTAAATATATTTGATAGGAAGCGTTTTTCTCTTAAAAGAGAGGATCTATATGAAAAACTCCAGTGACCGCCTAGATGGGCTTTTATTTGCCCCATTATTAGATGTCATGATGCTTGTATTGATTATTTTTATTGTTTTATACTATAAAAAAGGACAGGCTATTTTAAATAGTCAGGTGAAACTCGCCTCGAGCAAAAGAATGGTTCAAAACACCCAAGATCATCTAACACCACTAGTAATAGAGATTGATGAAGAAGGACAAATTTTTATTAATGGGGATCTGTACTCTCAGAAAGAACTCGAAGACAAGCTTCTTAACAGTAAGCCTTTAACGAGCCCTGTTTTTGTCAAGGGGAGCCCAGAAGCTACTTTTGCCCATATTATGAGGGTGCTTCGTTTGCTAGAGTCATTGGGATTTGATAGGGTCACTCTTTTATCAGAAAAGAATAATATCGCTATTTAAGAGAGGGGGAGGCTATGCGTAAGATTGGGATTTTTAGCGCCTGTAATTTAGGTATTAATATTATTGTCGGGGCTGGAATATATCTTCTTCCACACCGCGTATACACAGCATTAGGGCCTTATAGTATTATAGCTCTGGTAGTGATTACTCTCTTTTCAATGGGCATTGCACTGACTTATGCAGAAATGGCGGGTAAGTATGAAGAGGAAGGGTCTTCGTACCTTTATGTAAGAGATAATTTTGGAGAATATTGTGGTTTTTTAGTCGCCTTTACAAGATTTCTTGCAGCCATCACTTTATGGACAATTATGGCCACAGCATTTACGGGGGTTTTATCAGAGTTTATTCCTTTTTTAGGGGGAGCTCCGTATAATATCATGTTTGGGGTGCTTTTAATCATCACTTTAGGGATACTTAACCTTAAGGGGCTGGCTGTGACTAAAACGGTTAATAACATTTTTACAGTGGCAAAACTGACACCTATTATTCTATTTATCGTTATCGGAGTATTTTTTATTGAGCCTGGCGCCATTAAAATTATTCCTACTGCTGCAGCGATCGATAGCTCAACGTTTAATTTTGCATCTGGAGCGCTCTTGATTTTTTTTGCATTTGGAGGGCTAGAAGATATTTCTCTTCTAGCCGCGGATATTCATAATCCAAAAAAGAATCTCCCAAAAGCGGTGATGATGACATTAGCCTTTGTTGCTTTGATCTATATTACTATTTTCATCGTCGCTCAAGGCGTGCTGGGAGATGGGATGTCTGCATCCACAAATCCTATTAAAGATGCCCTTGAACAAATGATCGGCCCAGTTGGTGGGACAGTGATTTCCATCGCTATTCTTATTGCATTACTCGGCAGCAATGTTTCAATTTCGATCCTTTACCCATCGAAAGTCCTCTCTTTCATTGATTCTCGAACATTGCCTGCGGCCGTAGGGAGGCGAAATCAAAATGGCGCCCCAATTTATGCAATTATCATTACGGTGATTTTTAGCTCTTGTTTGATGTTGATTAATGATTTTAAGTTATTGGTAGAAATTCAAACTACCGCCCTGAGCGTGCAGTACCTATTTACCACTTGGACTGTATTAAAAAGCCGCCAAAGAGGGCTGGTGGGAACTTTTAGAATGCCATTTGCCCCATTTATCGTAACGATGTGCACACTTTTTTTCTTTTTTGTTTTCTATAAAATGGGCTTTAAAAATTTATTTTTATACCTCATCCTCTGGGTGATTATAGGGAGCATTATCTATCTTTTTTCTCATTTAAAAAAAGTAACTGTAAGAAGCTAACCTTGCCTTAACGGTGAGTTTTACTGCGGTGAGCTTAGTGATATTTTTAAGGATTTTTTGCTTTGAGAGGAGGATGAATCGAAGTAGATTTGAGATTTTCCGTTATTATACTAAAGATCTATCTCTGAGCAACATATAGATCGTTGCTCAGAGGCCTAAGTGACAGGGCTATTTTCTTCATTTTTTTGAGTACAAATCTTTTCTGGTAAATAAATTTAAATTTATACCTCAAGGTTTTCGATAAGATAGGAGTAGTAATAGTGCGCTATATCTTGATATTGTGATAAAGGTGTTCCGAATGGACGAAATGGAAGAACTCAGACAGGAGTTTTTAAGCGAGGCTAAAGAACTTCTCCTCTTAATGGAAGAAGAAGTTCTTAACTTAGAGAAAGATCCTAATAATGCAGACTCTATTAATTCGATTTTTCGAGTGGCCCATACCCTAAAAGGCGGAGCTGCAACTTTAGAATTAAACCGTATTGCGATCTTTACTCATAATTTAGAAAGCCTTTTGGACTTGGTGAGAGATCAAATTTTAGGTGTAGATGAAAGTCTCATCGAAATCATCCTTGAATCTCTTGATCTTCTCAAAGAACTTGTCAAAATGGCCTCATTATTTAAGGAAGCGGCTCCCGGCCTAGAGACTCATACTTTAGATCGAATTAAACAAAAATTAGAATCTTCAAACACTACTCAATCTGCCCAAGTTTTTCAAACAAATATGTCTGCTCACCAAGATGCTGATTCTTATCATCCTGCATCCTTGCAAAATGTAAAGACTCCCGAGGTTCCTTCTGGGAGCTATGGGGATGAATCAATTTTACATCAACTTAAGATCGATTTTAATATTAATGACAACAAGATGAACCAAATTAATGCTGGGTTCAAGCAGGGAGAGCAACTTTACGTTATTTATGTCTCGTTGGACCCTGAATATGAAATGAGAAGTGTGAGTGGTATACAAACCATTACAGCGATGAGATCTATCGGGGAGATTATTGAGTGTAATCCTCCTTTAAGCCATATTATAGCGGAAGAATTTATTTCTCAAATTCAGTTTTTAGCCCTCAGTACCGCTACCACCGAGCATATCTATTCTAAGATCTATCTTTCAGATGTTATCCTTGATATTGAAATAGAAAATGTGAGTGCCTTATTCGGGTATCATGATGGTATGGTCTCTCATAAGGAAGTGGTCGTGCCTGAAGAACATCAAGAAATACAGACGCTTTTAGATAATTTTCCTGAACAAGAAATAGGGGAGGATATCCAGCAGCAAATTTATGAAGCCCTTGTGGATAAAGAAAGGGTTTTTCATATTCGTATTTTAGTGAATCAAGAGTTTGCAATGCGAGATGTTGATAGTTTATTGGTTCTCACCTCCTTAGAAGAAATAGGGGATATTATTTCAGCTCTCCCAAATAAAAAAGATCTACAAAAAAATATTTATTACCCAGTCCTTGACATTATTGTGAAGACGCTTGATAACAAAGAGAGAGTCTTAGAGCGTTCCACAATAGAAGAAACCACACTAGAAATTAGGATCGCTGAATATCGTTTAAATAGCCAAAATGCCCTTGTTAGTCAGGGCGTTTCGCCCATTGTAAGAGAAGATCAAATATCCGTTCTTCCTGAGCGACAAGCAAGCCCTTCTATTCAAGAGGTGCATATGGCGGCTCCCATGGTTCAAAGTTATCCCGAAGAAGAAGAGGTGCAGAGAGAGGAAGAGGGATCTTTAGAAATTATAGAACACCTATCTTTTTCTGATAAATTACTTTCCAAAGAAGAGGCGAGGGTTAAAGGTCAAAATTTAGGCCAAGGCAATATTCAAAATCTTATTAAGTCATTTATTAAGGTGGATAGCTCCAGGGTAGATGCTTTACTTAATTTAGTGAGTGAGTTGGTGATCACTAAAGCAGCCTTATTAGAGATTTCAGCCCCCTATATTGGAGGGATTTCTGAGTATAAACTTGGGCTGCAAGAGAGCCAAAATATTCTGCAAGACATTATAAGGAAGGATCCCACAGCCACGGAACATGTGAAAAAAGTAGCCTATTATATTGCGGCCATGGCAGGAAAATTAGGAGGGGCCGATCTTTTAGATAATACTGTCAATTCCATTTCTCGATCCATCAATGAACTTCAGGAAGGGATTATGAAGATTCGGATGGTTCCAATATCAACAATCTTTAATAAGTTTACTCGGGTTATCAGAGATATCTCTAAACAAATTGATAAGAAGCTTAGGTTAGAGATCATTGGAGAAGAAACAGAGTTGGATAAATCTATTGTGGAATCTCTCTCCGACCCCCTCACGCATATGATCCGAAATGCTGCGGATCATGGAATAGAGACCCCTCAAGTAAGGGTAAGTCAGGGTAAACCAGAGGAAGGGACCGTGACCCTTAAAGCGTCATATGAAGGAAATATGATTAAAATTGAGGTTAAAGATGATGGAGCTGGGCTTAACCCTGATAGAATTAGACAAAAAGCGATTGATAAGGGCTTAATTACTGCCTCCAGCAACTTGAGTCGCGAAGATATTTTTCAACTTATTTTACTGCCAGGGTTTTCCACCGTAGAAAAGGTCACGGATCTCTCTGGCCGAGGAGTTGGAATGGATGTTGTAAGGAGTAACTTGGAAGAGTTGGCCGGAACGCTTACCATTTCTTCCGAATTAGGGGTTGGTACGAACATGATTATTAAAATTCCTCTTACTTTATCGATTATTCAAGCGCTTATCATTAAGGTTAAAGGTTATTTTTATGCTGTCCCTCTGAGTATCGTTTCAGAAACTATGCCTTTAAACCGTGAGGATGTACAAAGCTTTGATAGAAGCGATATCCTCTATGTTAACGAGGAAATTGTGACTATTGTGGATCTTAAAAAGGTCTTTAATATCAGGGAGACGAGGGAAGAAAAATATCAAAAATATCAAGAAAGTATGCTCGACCAAAGTATGGATACGACATTGCTCGATGAAAGTATCGCTATTTTGGAAAGTAGCGGCATCAGTAGAAGAGCAGATTACTATAGCCTTGAAGAGATGATGAATTCTTCTCAAAACTCTCTATTTTCTAGGGAAAAAGATGAGAATGATGATCAAGTAGAAGAGTTTTTGGTAGTCGCTCATGCGGGCTCTAAGAAAATAGGTATTTTAATAGACAGTATTGTCTCGGAACAGGATATTGTTATTAAACCTCTCCATAAAGATTATGGGCTTTCTCAGGGAATTAGCGCGGCAACGATTCTTGGGGATGGAAGTATCAGTCTCATTATTGATGTTCTTGAGCTCTCACAACTCTACTTAGAGAAAGATAAACTAGCGGTATTTCGATAAATTGGACAACTAAGATGGCAAAACAGGTAGTGGTGGTTAAACTGGATGATCTTTATTATGGCATTGATGTTTCTATTGTCAAAGAAGCTATTTATGGATTCAAAGGGAGAGTTCTTCCAGAAGCGCCTAATTTTATTGAGGGCCTAGCCTATATTAGAAGTCAGCTGATTCCTATTATCCGAACTAAGAGGCTTTTTAATAGCCCCTTTTTTAACCTTGTCGATCATAGAAAAATCTTGATTTTAAATTTTTCTGGCCAAGCCCTCATAGGGCTCACCATTGATGAGGTGATTGGAATTGAATCTTATGAGCCTAAGGATATCAAATCCTCCGCTAGCATTTATAAAATCTCCATTTTTCAGGATATCCTTGGTTTTATTAATCAAAAAGAACATGAAGTGATCCTCCTTAATATCAGTTCATTTTTATTTGATCAGGAGGGAGGGTTTAGGTATAAGCAATTTTTAAATCTAGCGCCAAGTAATTCACAAATCGATCGAGAGTCTCTAGAAAAACTGATCACCCTCTTAAAAAAGAGTTCTTTTCCGATTCATCGTATTAGCATTCAACCTATTGTACTCTGGCTCAATCGAATCTCTCAGATAGAAAATAAATCTTTGAGCGAACTATTAAGAGCATCCCCACAAGTTTTAGAGAGCAGCCCTCATCTTAGAATAGAAGAAAAGTCTCTAACGTTATTCGCCAATCAAGCTGATTTTTATGCCTTGCATGAATATTTCACTGGGCTTCTTCCCACTATAGGTGAGAAGGAGGAGTTCCGGGTTCTGGTGATTAATAGAAATAGTATCCATGAAGCGGTCTCCCTCATGCTCATTTTAAGGAGTTTAGGGAATAAAGCTCAAGCCTTTAGAATAGTTGCAATGATAGATGCTCAAAGTATGGGCGAGACTTCAGGCTTGTTTAGATTTTCACAACAAGAGTTGGCTACCCTCACTAGCGGCTATATTCATGAATTTTTTGAAGCCGTTCCTACACAAGATAACCTCTACGATCTCAAGCTAGATATTTCCGAGCAGATCGAAATCCAGCCTTTTAACCTAGAAGATCTCTCTTTAAAAGAAAAAACATTCAATTTTATCTACGCTCCTAACTTTATTATTAGCCATATGGAGGCGATAGAGCGACACCTTTTTTTGCTTGGAAACCTTGCTTCTAAGAATGGAGTTTTGATGTGTGGGCTATTTGAAGATTTCCAAGAGTTTGTTAAAAGTTTTAAAACGTATTATATTAAAAGTAGACTTCTTTTTATAAAGGAATAGGATGAGAGTAGACTATGTTTTAATTGTTATATCCTCTATAGAATCCTATTTTTTAGAGGAATTAGATCTTATACTCCATAGAAAAGAGCTTGAAATCAGAGATTACTGCAATGCTCCTTTTAATGGCATTTATGTGGATTTAAAAGGATTAGTAGAGGGTAAAATTTTAGTGAGCTTTTCTCCTGGGTTTGCAAAACACATTGTTAATGTGATGTTGGGAGAAGTTAAGGATATTGATCTACAACTCGAAAGATCCGCTTTAAAAGAATTAGTTAACCAAGTCTCAGCAAAAATCGTTAATCGGCTAGACGAAGAAGGATTCGATTGGGATATCGGAGTCCCATTTCTTATTGTTAATGGCGACCCACATGTTAAGACGATTTATATGGAGTCTTTGGTTGTACCGTATGAGCATGAAGAAGGTTTTATGGAAGTCACGGTTGCCCTCAGAGAAAAAGAAGGAGGAGAATTCTAATGGATGATATGAGAATGCCAATAGGGACCAAGCCAAATGGCGAGCCCTATAATGTATTAATCGTAGATGACTCTATGTTTATAGTAAAGCAGCTGACCCAAATTTTAGCATCGGAAAAATTTAATATCATTGCAAGCGGAGCTGATGGAAATGACGCTGTCAATAAGTATAGGGAACTACAAGATAAAATTGATTTTGTGACCTTAGACATCACTATGCCTAAAAAAGATGGGTTGCAGGCTCTTAAAGAAATTATTGCTTTTGATAAAAATGCGAAAGTGATCATGGTGAGTGCTATCGGCAAACAAGAATATGTTAAAGAAGCTTTACTCCTCGGAGCTAAAAACTATATCGTTAAGCCACTCAACCGTAATAAAGTACTTGAGCGCGTTAAAAAAGTCTTAATGTAGCCAAAAATCTTCCTTATTGTGAATAGGCATCATTTAACTTTTGATGCCGCTTAAAGCTTTAAGAAGTCAGAGGGCCAACCTCTGGGCCACCCTTCTCCTGTATACTTAGATCTTGTAAGTGAACTAAGAGACCGAGGGATCATTGCTGTCTAGCCATTCACTATCTTTTTGGAGGGTATGGAGCATGGGTTATCTATCCCAATTAAAAGTACCGATCATTATTTTTTGCCTACTTTTCACAGGTCTCATTTTTTTTATTGATCAACACGATCAAACACACCCTCTAGCTAGAGACCGGAGCCGCTTTATCTCTGAATATGGAGAGTATGGGCAAGGAATGTATTTTTCTATCAAAAAGACCATCCAAGAACAATTTGAAAGCTCTCAATATTTATCCTGCCTGCAGTATTTTAACTTTAAAGAGGGCCCACTTCAGCTCTCTCAAGAAAACCTCTCTTTGTTTGAGGAAAATAATCTACCATCTAATCTCTTGGCACAAGATATGCTTTATCGCCTTTATGAGTATGATCTTAAAAAAATCCAAGATTTGGATCCTAAGGAGTATAAATCTTTAATCAAAGCTTTTCCCACAACATTTAAGGAGTATCTTTGGAGCGACAAGGGTCTTTTATACCGACTGATTTTATCGCAGGTTTACCATGATGAGCCTAAGGGAGAAGAATCTCACTACAAGAGCCGATGTGGCCTATTGGACCGGACGATCCTTTCTATCTTGCGAAAAGGATTTGATCACTAAAATAGATGTTTTTTAATCCTACTTTCTTATTGCCCTGATTTGCGGCTAAAGATTTGATTGGGATAAGAGATAAAATGATAATTCAGAGTCTTTTTATGAAGAGCCATTCATAAGCTGAAAATCTTTTTGATTTCCCCCTCCCTAATTGAAAAAATAAGTAGCTTTCCCATAATCTTCAAAAAGGTTGCTTGAGGCATATTAGGGAGGGGTGTTCCACGAGTGAAACAAAGGTTACTGATTGGGCTAAAATTCTTTAGGCCATCAATTTTAATTTTTATTCAGCGGATACTTGTCTCCCTAAGGAGTTGTTGTGTCATATTGATCCCAATGGGTTAAAATATTTTGAACAACGGTATTCCCAGCCATAAATGCAGCTTCTAATGATGCCGTAAGGCCTGAGTATCCCGCTTGTTCACTCGTCAGGCTTTGATGAGCACTCGCTCCTGGCCACTGCATAGAAAAATTGCTAATAGATCTTAAAGACAGAACTCTATCTTTATTGACCAAACCACTCGCATGTAGCTTGCTGATAGCACTCAACACTCCTGAGTCTTCCATTGCGGTCGTCATGAAAGTTCCCTGTCCATTGGAAAGAAACTTCACCCACTCTCTGGCCCATTCAGTTTTTATTCTGCCATGCCAGTAATCAGATGCGGCGAGGTTGTCCCCTATAAAAACAGATGGAGGAGCTTGGCTTTGTGGATAATTCGTAAAAAGGGCCCTCTTTTTTTGTATTTCTGGGTAATCTCCTAGAGAAATATTTTTGGTGAGGTCATAGGCCATCTGAAGGAGATTGGGATTAATGATAAAAAAGTCCGTTCCTAGATACTCAGCTGACTGAGTACTGCTACTAGGCTGTTGGTTAAGAAAAGAATAAATTCCATGAGTGGAATTAGGTCTATCTTCCCTAATATCGATAGAGTGTCTTAAGTCTCCATCAATAACGTGTCGTGACCATACAACCGAGCCTAAAGTGGTTGTTTTAGGGTCACCGCCGGCAATCCCTGAGAGCAAGATATAGGCCCGAGAAAGATCAAATCTCTGATCTAGACCTAAGGCCATGGTGCTTAGGGCCGCATTAATACCTCCCATGCCTGTAAGGAGGTTAAGAACTTGAGTTTCTGAGTTGTAGTAGAGTGGAGCGTTCCCTTGAGGAAAGCTGAATTGTTCTCTGAGATTAAGGTTCTCCAACCATAGCTGCCTTTCCCCTGGCGCATCGCTAAAGTCCTCGCCGATTTCAAAATAATTGATAATCAGCACCTTAACTGGGATTTTCGGCTTCTCCGTGCTGCTGTTCACACATGAAAATGTGAACACAAAGAGAAGCAAAGGGATGCTATAAAGCGCCCTTAAAAAATATTTGCTAAGCATTAATACTCCTCATTATTCCTATCACTTAATAATTAATAGTAGTGATCTCCTAAATATAGCTATGAGAGTTTGTTCTTAAGCGATTATTTTTCAATAAAAATACATTAAATTACGAATCATTTACCCATAAGGGAATACATAATAAAATAATCATGTAATCTATTTTTCATATCAGAGTGAAAAAAACGATTGATGATAAAAATCTATCTTTTTGATAAAACTATATAAAAGTATAGATTTATAATTAAAGGCATAGTAACTAGAATATTTATAATACTACCTCCTAATTAAGAATGCTTTTAATACAAAGCTACTATAAAAGTTGTCTAGCAGCGTAGTTTTAGAAATTCGCAGTATCTCTAATCCAAATTTTATGATTTGATATTAGGACTTACGATACACTTTTTATAAGAAATGAGTAAATTTTTACTGAGAACGATGGAATTTTTTAATTTGTTTGATCTGTAGGGAGGCAGTGCCTTTTGCATTTGAGGCAATTAAAAACATTTCCAATAATTGGGGGTTAGTATGAAAACAATAGTCTTCATCATAGTGTTATTATTCACACAGACAGCTTTTAGCTTCAGCTCAAAAGAACTTAAAAAGATGAGAGGGCTCTACGATAGAATTTATGGAAAAGTGAGAAGAGATATGATATACGAGCTTTCAAAATCTGCCTATGAAAAATGTTCAGTGTATTTTAATTTTAAGTCTCGTCACCTCAGTTTATCTAAAGCTGAGGCCTATAACCTTGTCAGAGCTTTATATCTAGAGCAGGAAGAGGAACTCTTTTTACTTTTTGAACACCATGTTTTAAGCCCTCTAGGCATTGATGCGCATCTAGATAACCATAAGATACAGAAAAACTGTTCTGAGCTCATTGAGGAATCATATGAAGGTATCTTAGACGAATCTTATAACGATGAACTTTACGATGGAAGAATTTATCGTATTATTCGTCGGTATTCTCAAGCCAAGCAGCCAATTAACTCTTAAAAGCCATAGGGCTGAGGAGAGTTCGATAAGATGTGATTCCTGTCGAACTCTCCAGTTTAATCTCTAAAACTCACTTTAATTTCATAAAACACATTTTCAAAAATAAAATCCATATATTATTACTGCCCTCTAAGCACCACAGACAGGAGAAAAAATTAAATTAAAATATTTTTAAAAAAAAACTTTGCTATTACAGTTGCCAATGACTATATTTAAGAAACGTGTTAATGAAGGAACACGATGAGTTGAGTTGATCAACTCAAGGTCTTTGATTGTAAAGAATATGATCTGAGCTATCATTTAATTAAAACGCAATTTTCCATTGATTGGTAACCAGTCAATGCTTAGGATAAAAACAAAAACATTTATAATGAAGAGTTTGATCCGCTCAGAACGAACGCTGGCGTGCCTGCATGCAAGTTGAACGAAAAGTCATTTTTTGCTTTTAGTAATAAACAGGTGAGTAACGTAGTTTAGTTGTCTTAAAGCGGGGATAGCCGAGCTTCGTAATACCCATATGGTCTACGGATTAAAGCTATAAACGCACTTTAAGAGATTATTGCGGCCCATCAGGTAGTTGGTGGGTAAAGCCTAAGCCTATGACGAATTATCCGGCCTGAGAGGTGATCGGACACATTGAACTGGACACGGTCAGACTTACGGGAGGCAGCCAGGATACCGCAATGACGAAAGTCTGACGAACAACGCCGCGTGAAGGATGAATGTCTTTAGGATTAAACTTCTTTATGTGGGACGAGAAAGGACTGTACCATGAATAAGTCCGCTAACTACGTGCCAGCAGCCGCGGTAATACGTAGGGGCGCGTTATTCAGTTACTGGGCATAAAAGGTGCGCAGGCGATTTGTGCAAGGGGAAATGTCAAGGCTTAACCATGGCACTGCCTCTGAACTACAGATCTGGGTACAGAAGGGAGAGCAGAATTTCCGGTGTAGGTGAATCTATAGATATCGAAGGTACCGTTCAAGGCGGCTCTGGTCTCACTGACGCTCATGCACGAAAGCGTGGGGAGCAAACAGGTTAGATACCCTGGTAGTCCACGCTGTAAACTTTGTAACTTGGTGGTTGACCTTGGTTATACCGGAATAATGTGTATGTACCGCCTGAGAGTACGGTCGCAAGGCTGAAACCAAAGGAATTGACGGGGACCGCACAAGCGGTGAGCACGTGGTTTAATCGATGATAAGCGAAGAACCTTACCAGGGCTCGAAATGGATGAACAGCCTGTGAAAGCGGTCTTTCTCTTCGGAGCTTATTTATAGGTGTTGCATGGTTGTCGTCAGCCGTGCCGAGGTGTTAGGTTAAGTCCGCAACGAGCAACCCCTGCTTATAGTTGCCATCATTTAGTTGGGCACTCTATAGGGACTGCCGGCGTTAAGCCGGAAGGTAAGGATGACGTCAAATCATCACGGCCCTTATGTCCTGGGCCACACATGCTACAATGGGCAATACAAAGGGTTACAGTAGCGATGTGGAGTTAATCTCAAAAGTTGTCCCAGTTCGATTGTAGGCTGAAACTCGCCTACATGAAGCTGAATCGCTAGTAATCGCAGGTCAGCCATACTGCGGTGACCGTTCTCGGTCCTTGTACACACCGCCCGTCACACCGCAGGTTGGCTTCCCGAAGTATCGGTATTGGCAAAGGAAGGGCTGGTGGGGGTTAAGTCAACAAGGTAGCCGTACCGAAGGTGTGGCTGATCACCTCCTTTAACAAAAGACCTTTGGTAGCGGATCATGTCTTTACAGACAAGATTTCTTTGATATTTTATTGAAAAAAATAGACTGCAAAAGAAAAAACGTCTATCTATTAAATAAATAGGTAGATAGAATAGAAAGTAAAAAAGTTACTAAGAGTAAAGAGGATGCCTAGGTGCTAGAGGCGATGAAGGTCAGGTAGGCTGCGAAAAGCTTCGGGGAGTTGTCTAACAAATTATGATCGGAGATTACCGAATGGGGGACAAGTCTTAAGGGCTATTGCTGTAAGCAAGTGAACCCTAGGAAGGAACCATCTCGGTAGCTAGAGGAAAAAAATCAAAGAGATTCCTGGTATTGGCGAGAGTTAGCCAAACCTTGTAGTTTACTATAAGGGTTGTAGGACCGCAATATGAGAGCATCTTTTCTAGAAGAATTGTCTGGAAAGTCAAACCAAAGGGGTGATAGTCCCGTAATTGAAGAAAGGGGATCTACGGGATCCTGAGTACCATGGTGTCATGAAACCCTGTGGAAGCTGGGAGACCACTTCAAGCCTAAATGCTACTTGGCAACCGATGTGAATAGTGCCGTGAGGGAAAGGTGAAAAGGACCCGAGAGGGTTAAAGAACCGAGCCTTTACTTACAAGCTGTTAGAGCCTTATTTATGGGTGATAGCATACACCTCAAGTGGGCCATCGAGTTATATTTACGCGTTAGGTTAAAGTAAGTGCTGGAGCCGCAGCAGCGAGTCTTAATAGGCGTTGGTCGTAGGTATAGACCCGAAGCCGGGGATCTATCCATGGCCGTTGAAGGTAAAGCTTAGTGAAGGACCAAACTTGTTAGCTGTGAAACGCTATAAGATGAGCTTATATGGTGAAAGCCAATCGAACCTGGTAGCTGGTCTCTTCGAAATAACTTTAGGCTAGCCTCATTCGTTCCTTATTAGGTAAAGCACTATTTGAGCTAGACCCTTCGCGGGTACCAAACTCAGATAAACCTGAATACTAATAAGCTTGTAATGGAGTCGATTGCCGGATAAACTTGGTATTCAAAGGGAAAGAACCAGACCAACAGCTAGGGTCCTAATTTAATGTTAAGGGAGAAGAGTATCTTGCTAAACAGCTAGAGGTTGGCTTAGAAGCAGCCATTCCTTAAAAGAGTGCGTAATAGCTCACTAGTCGAGCAAGACTGCGCCGAAAATTCAACGGGGCTAAAACATTAAACCGAAGCTTTGGAGTTGAAAGACTGGTAGAAGAGCGTTCTCGAGGCCGTTGAAGGTATACCGAAAGGAGTGCTGGAGGTAAGAGAAGTGAGAATGATGGCATAAGTAACGAAATACAGGAAAAAATCCTGTACGCCGATTATCTAAGGTTTCCTAGGCAATGCTGGTCATCCTGGGGTTAGTCGGCTCCTAAGGTAAACCCGAACGGGGTAGCCGATGGAAAACGGGTTAATATTCCCGTACCGCAAGATAGAGTGACACGGAAAGAAAGTGGCTGCGAGCTGACGGATGCTCGTTTAAGGCTGTAAAAGGTTGAATATGACCCTGTCGTCAGACAGGGGAAATGCTATAGACTTTCCGTCAAGAAAGAACTCTATCATTAAAGTGACCGTACCAAAACCGACACAGGTAGATAAGTGTAAGTACACTAAGGCGAGCGAGTGAAACCACCCTAAGGAACTCGGCAAAATATCCTCGTAACTTCGGAATAAGAGGAGCCCCTCTCGGATAATGAGGGGGGCCGCAGATAACAGACCCAGGCGACTGTTTACCAAAAACACAGGCCTATGCTAACTAGTAATAGAACGTATATAGGCTGACACCTGCCCAGTGCTGGAAGGTTAATGAAGGGGGTTAGCGCAAGCGAAGCTCTTAACTGAAGCCCCAGTAAACGGCGGCCGTAACTATAACGGTCCTAAGGTAGCGAAATTCCTTGTCAGGTAAGTTCTGACCTGCACGAATGGTGTAACGATCTGGGTACTGTCTCGGGGTGGAGCTCGGTGAAATTGGAGTCTCGGTGAAGATACCGGGTACCCGCAGTAGGACGGAAAGACCCCGTGAACCTTTACTGTAACTTGACATTGGGCTTTGATATAATTTGTGTAGGATAGGTGGGAGACTTTGAAGTTAGGACGCTAGTTCTAATGGAGTCGTCCTTGAAATACCACCCTTGTTATGTTGAGGTCCTAACGGAAAACGAGAATGCGTTTTTTGGACATTGTCTGGTGGGCAGTTTGACTGGGGCGGTCGCCTCCTAAAAAGTAACGGAGGCGCACAAAGGTACCTTCAGCATGGTTGGCAATCATGCGTAGAGCGTAAAGGTAGAAGGGTGCTTGACTGCGAGAGTGACAACTCAAGCAGGGACGAAAGTCGGTCTTAGTGATCCGGTGGTTCTGTGTGGAAGGGCCATCGCTCAACGGATAAAAGGTACTCCGGGGATAACAGGCTTATTCCGCCTAAGAGTTCATATCGACGGCGGAGTTTGGCACCTCGATGTCGGCTCGTCGCATCCTGGGGCTGTAGCAGGTCCCAAGGGTTAGGCTGTTCGCCTATTAAAGCGGCACGCGAGCTGGGTTCAGAACGTCGTGAGACAGTTCGGTCCCTATCCACTGTGGGCGCAAGAAAACTGAAAGGAGTTGTTCCTAGTACGAGAGGACCGGAATGAACGAACCTCTAGTGTGTCGGTTGTACCGCCAGGTGCACCGCCGAGTAGCTATGTTCGGAAAGGATAACCGCTGAAAGCATCTAAGTGGGAAGCCTCCCTTAAGATTAGTTTTCTTTTAAGACCCCTAGTAGACTACTAGGTTGATAGGTTGTAAGTGTAAGCATAGCAATGTGTTCAGCTGAGCAATACTAATCGGTCGTTGACTTATTTAAATTTCTATTCTCTAACTCTATCTATTTATTTAATTATTTTTCAATATTATTAAATAAATAATATGCTGGTCTTTAAAAAAAGTAGAAACACCTGAACCCATCCCGAACTCAGCAGTTAAGCACTTTTTCATCGATGATACTGGAGGTTTTACCTTTGGAAAAGTAGATTAGGCCAGCATTTTTTTTACTCATTAAACAGTTTAATTAATCAATAAAACTCATTTCATATCATTTTAAGATACATAGTATCAATTCTTTATTATCAAAAAAATAAACCATTTTTATATTTCTATCTATAGTAGTATCATTAAATGACAACTAATTCTTAAGACAGAAGAGAGGTTTTTATGTCTCAAATCAATATTAGCGAAATTATGAGCTATCTTCCCCATCGCTACCCATTTTTAATGGTAGACAGAGTTTTAGAAACATCTGAAGATCAGATTGTTGCAATAAAAAATATCTCTATTAACGAGCCTTTTTTTCAAGGCCATTTTCCACAGGATCCTATTATGCCTGGAGTTCTCTTAATTGAAGGGATGGCTCAGTGTGGAGGGATCTTAATTCTACTGGGGATAGAGGATCGATCTAAGCTTTCTACGTATTTCACTTCAATTAATAATGTTAAATTTAAGCAGGCAGTGCGCCCAGGAGATACAATTCGTTATGAAGTTGGCATTGTTCAAAGAAGTGCTCTGATGTCAAAGTTTAAAGGGAGCGTCTTTGTGGAGGATAAACTGGTTTGCATGGCTGAATTTGCCGCAACAGTGGTTAAATTATAATTAACGCGCCTCTATGTTGATATTCTATATTCTCGAGCAGCAATGTTAATTCCACGGTGTAAAAATCTTGAAGAATGAGTTTTTTAATCACGTCTTTTGGTAGAGAGTATGTGAGGTAAAAAGACTGAATCTTTTTAGAAGTGGGTTTAAAAAAAATGTTTTTCTTCTCGCCTAATAAAATACTTTCTTGTTGAGAATTGAAGATATTATATTTTAAACGAACTTGATGTTTCTTTGGATTTTTAAACTCTTTATTAACAGTAATCATAAGTGCTAATTCTTCGTTTTTAATAAAAAAAACCGCTACGCCAGAAATTTCTCCTGAGGGTATGTTCTTGTTATGAAAATTTTTTGTAGGAATTTTTTTAGGCTTATTTTGAGCTCTAAGAAAAAATACTCCTATCCCTACTATAATAATAAAAAAGAGTAATTTTAAAGAAAAGTAAGATTTTGTTTTTTTTGAACCATGTTCATTGTTAACTTTTTTATGGTGACTTGTGCGTTCTAACTTTTCAATAGAAAAGTATTGATGTTGTAAATTTTCTGGATCAAAATATTCTGGATTTTTTGAATACATACAAGCCAACCTGTAAATTATGATAGCTTAAATTTAACTTAATCTATATCGAGAGAAAATAAAATGAGGTTTTTTATGCCCCCAAAAGGTGATTCAATTAATAGTATCATTGGAAAAGGTTCTGTATTTCAAGGTAAATTTCATGTTGAAGGCTCAGTTCAGGTCGATGGAAAATTTGATGGAGATCTTATTTCCGACTACCAGGTGATCATTGGTGAGAGTGGTGGAATTAAAACTAGTGGAACCATTACTTCTCAACGAGTGATTGTCGCAGGAACAATGATGGGAAATATTTATGCTAAAGAAAGCGTGCATCTCCTAGAAACAGGTCGTATGTCTGGGAGCATTGAAACTCCATATCTTCAAGTAGAAAAAGGTGTAATCTTTGAAGGTAATATTAAAATTACTGGCAGCCATACTGGAGAATTAGAAAAAGATTTACAAAATTATTTTAACCCTGAGCCCCCAGCTCTTAGCGACTCTTATAGAACCTCAGAATCTCTAGAAGTAGAAATTGAGGGATCATCCAATAGAAAAAAAAGATAAGGGGATTTAATGGTTAATACGAATAACTTAAAAAAAGGCCTTATTGTCCGTTTGGATAATGGGCTTTATGAAATATTGGAATATCATCACTATAAACCAGGAAAAGGCCAAGCTTTTGTCAGGGTTCAATTGAGAGATTTATACTCTGGGAGTATCATCGAAAAAAAACTTAGATCAGGAGAAAAAATAGAGGATGTTTTTCTTGATAAAAGAACAATGACCTTTAGTTACACTGACGGAGATTTTTA
>JAGXCT010035214.1:9313-24931 GCA_022495035.1 Philopotamus ludificatus
GAGAATTAAGTTGGATATATCTTCGACAGATATTATTAATTTGGTACATTCCAAAAATAATGCAGGATTGACGAAATCAATATTGACTATATCCTTCTCGACCGAAAGTTCGATGATGAAGACTTAAGTGAAATCGCTTTGGCGAACATCGAGTCGGTTGTTAGCAGCATTGAGAAAGTAATGAAACTACCACTTAGCACTGAAAAAAGTAAAAGAACAAAAATGTCTTCAGCTTCTTGCCTATTAGAGAAGCGTGTATAAGCTTAGGAGAAGAAGAAAAACCATTTAAATCGTGCGAAAACTTCTTTTAGACAAAAGCAAAAGCAAAAGACGCCATCCAGATTTGTCGGGGTAGTCATGCTCATTGAAGAAGAAGCCACATATATACCAAATAGACAGCCACCACAACAAAGAAAATTGAATGACAACAACAAGTGGTCGGTTTGAAATGGAGGGATTTTAGTCAGCAAGAATCCACCACTACTTTCAGAATGGGGGTTTCTATGAAGATTTTCCCCCTTCCTACAGAGAAAAATAAAAACATTGTGCCCAGAACATAGGCGACTCTTAAGGATGTTAGCGATATGAGATAATGAGAGTGGCAATGGGCATTAGAATGAGGATCAATGAGATCAAAACAAAGTACATGCCCATTTGACAAGAAAGAATCCATGAACAGCTAGGAGTCGATGAGTAAGGCTTAGAAGCCATCCAGGAATTTATATATCATCGTCATTTGCCAGCCACGAGACACTCACACTCTGAGTGTTTGGGCCTTACCAGACACTCAAATGGAAGTCGGCCATTGCTGGCATTGGACTTGTATCTTCTACCATTGTTGATATCGGATTTAACCTCCTTACTGTTTTCAAGCAAGTAGGAGGGGGTTTGTCTCGGTATTCGCATTCCTGTTCTCTAGGGGTTTCAGCGTGATGAGTCACAGTTAGCATTAAATTGAGCGATAATTGGATATCTTGTGTAGGAGGATTCTGAGACAGATATTTGAAGCTGTATTTGACGAGGGGGAATGGCATGTCCGATGCAACAAGGAACTGTACTAACTGTACAAGTATATACCAGTCATAGCTATCGCAAGGGTGACCAGACCCCGGTGGGTCGGTCATGCTTCAAGGAGACAGTCAGATATCGAAAAAGCTCGTAGTCTACAAGCCTTCCTGTCCCCAGAGGAAAGTAAGACAGAGCCTGAGGTAGCTGGACTACGTACAACGTGACGCTGCATCATTGAGATGAGGTGAAATGGAGGATAATGCTTAATGAAGTCAGGGCTCTAAACTAGGAATATTGCTTACATGATTAATGATGTAAAATGTCACAACGGCAGGGAAAATATTTTTTGAAAGAACATAGAACTTGACAAAGAATTACTTGTATTAAAAAAGACAAGAGTACTATAACAAAAATGTACCAATTATCATCGGAGCACAAGATGGGTTAAGATAATAATTAACATAGATCAAAGGTATCAGAAATGCAAAAATCCATCAAACGAGGAAAATCTGGATTCAAGCTCTATATTTTATTTATATATAATAAATTATAACCTTTTTCGTAATGATTTTCAAATGAACTCTTTGACATATCAATTTGATATCGGCTCCGACATATCCGGGACTCATTGCAGCTATATTTTGACACAATTCGTCCATACTATCGAGTGGTATATTTAATTTCGATTCGTCTATCAAATTTCTGAATATCAGCGATCGTTGCATCTCGGTAGGAGGACCGATGTATATCTAAAATATTTCAATGTTTCATAAAAAAAATATTATAAATAAAATAATCATTATATTAAAATGCGTACTTCAGTTTCGAGTCTACCGTGACGTCTCAACGACGGATCTAAATGTTCCGGCTTATTTGTTGTCGCAAATATTATAATACCGGGCACTGTCTGTGCTTTATCGAGCAACAACAATAGCTGCGTAACAGATCTTTGCATATGTGAGCTGCTGTTATTTCTCTTTGGGCATAGATTATTGATTTCGTCCAAGTTGATAATGCATTTACCTAAAAATTAATGACAATTTAATTGAAGAACGATTTTAATTTAGCTCAATTAATTCTTACCGGAATTCTTTGCGCATTGAAACGCTTGATCGAATAATTCACGTAAAGTAGCTTCCGTTTCGCCGGGATCTCTATGATTCACGTCATGGCCGAATATTGAAATCAACGGAGATTTACTCCGTTGTGCTGCTAATTTAATTATTGACGATTTTCCACATCCCGAAGGTCCAACTATTAAAGCTTGCTTGGATGGTTGAATCAAAACGCTATCGGACGTCTTAGAAAATGATTCGTTTACTTCTATTATATTGATTAATCTCGCTAATATATGATCCATCGTGTATATTTTCGTTAACGTCGTATTTTGCATATTGAATTGATCTTGCGTCATCTTCGTCGTAATGTTTAATTTTGTTTTGCTATTGATAGCACCGAGAATTATATTTTGGACGTTATCGGTATTGAAACTAATGATAATTTTATTGATTCCCATACGTTTCACCAACGATAAATTTTCTAGAGATATTTCACATTTATCGGCGAAGATGAATTGTGTAAGAATATTTTTCTTCAAAATGTCGTGAAGTTCTTTATCTTTTCCGTTCCAAATCGACATAAATTTGTAATCTTCAAAAATAACTGTCACGTCTATTTCTAACAACGATATAATATTAGGCGCACATTCTAATTTTAAATTCCTACGTTCGGATGAAATCGTTTCAGCAACAGGTATAAAGACGCTTTCATCGGCCTCAATGATATTTTCAGGCAACAAAATCTTTGGATAAGCTTTGCAAATGATAATTTTTGTATTACATTTTATATAAACATATCCACCAGGTTTCAATGACAGTTTATTAAAAATGAAAATGGATAAATAACATTTTTGTAAATTTAAAGGATGAGGTTTTAGTGTATTAATGTTTATATCCGGATTGAGATCTAGTTTTTCAATCAATGACGCTATTTCGTCCATTTTATATAGAAAAATAAATAGATGTCATTTGAAATCAGTATACGCGCTGTCAAAACAAAAGCACATGGAACCATTTAAAAAAACATCGCGGTCTATACAGTTTAATAATCGTGCATTAAATCTATACATACATCGTAATGAAATAAATAAATCTGAAATGTTAATTTTATTTAAAATCCATAATAAAATGATTTTTTTAACCATAATAAATGATGATAGATATATTTTTTTTAAGATGGCTGAAAATTTTAAGCTTTTTTTTAGTGTGGCAGCACTGTGATTGATGTCAGTAAGCTCGTACAATTTGTAAGTTGATTTTATCATTGATTATTAATTATATTCGGTATGTATAGCAGCTTTAATTGCAATAATAAATGCGATTAAATTATTTGTCATTTTGATCAATTCAGCTGTGTGTATTAGCCGGAATTCGTCGTATTCCAATTGTAGGTTATATTGACAGCTGTCACGTGTCATAATTTGTTTAATTCTATCAAACTACGCATAATTATATATTTGTTTTTATTTCTCAACGCTTAATTTGATTGATTCATCAAGAAAAATAAATATTTTATATCAATAAAATAATATGTATAGGATCGATTGTTCAAATTGAATATTTGATCATACTAATGAATTAATTTAATAGAGTGGTGTTAAATATCAGCTAGCTTTGTATAGTTTAATTGAAAAAAAAAAGAAATTAGATATCGGTCGGAGACCGTCATTATTTGTCGCTGAATGCCAAAATATCATTTATTATGATCTAAAATTATGAAATTATTTATTTCTTATATTTTTTTATATGGATGATATTTTAGAGTACTTTGATTTGATTTTGCTACATTATGATTTAAATTATTATTTTTTAACGTAAATTATTGTAAATATTTTTCACTATCTATATAATTATCGTTTGGGGGTCGCGTCTTGTTCAGGCGGGGTGACTTTTGTCTTGTTGGGGTAAAGTCATCGCCCTCGTCTTTTGTAACAACCGCCCTAAACGGAGTTGTTGACATCATAAACGACTCATCTCCATGGCTCGAAACTGTTCGCCAGTGTGCGCGCCCGCGTGCGTGTGTGTTTGTGCGTGTCCGCGAACTTTCCCCTTTCGCTTCGTCCCAAACGGCTCTCCGTTAGGGGTCGTTTTCCCATGGCCGGTCGCGGATCGATACCGAGAGCGGACAGAGTTCCATCGCACACCAACACCCGGGCGCCCCCTTTGTAGCGGCGGGGACGACGCCCGGGGCGCTCGTCTTCGTCGCGCACTCCCCTTTCGCAGATGTCACTCGTTCTCCGTCGACTCGACACTCGCCGTCCCGAGCCCGATCCGCGTGGTTGCGCAATCGAACGTTCCGCTTTGACGTTCTGCGATGGCACGTGCTTTCGGCGTAGTATATTCGCGCGAAAACGACGTCAATTATAGACCGTCCTTTCTGAAATAAACCTTCGGAAACATGTGAACGAGGCGTCTCGCTCGACACAATCCGTCGCGACTATCATGCTGGATGGTTCGGCGGAGAGATCGGAGCCGTTCTGTTCGTTTCAAGATAACCAAGCGGCGCCCGAGCACAGAAAGTGGCGGCGGATCAACGGGCTGCAGCTGCCGCTCCATCCCCAGCAGATCGTCGGGTGGCTCGCCATCGTCGCCTTCGCCGCCGCCTGCTTCGCGGTCCTCGTCCCGGCGCTCGGCAGCGTCTTCAGACCGACGGCCTTCTGCGTCTTCGTCGCGCTGTTCGCCTTCCACATCCTGTCGCACCTGGTGGCGCTGCTCTTGGACCCCGCCGAGGACGACCTGCGCAAAGTCAACTCGCACCGCATCGTTCCCGAATTCGACCGTTCGAAACACGCGCACGTCATAGAAAATGGTAGGTGCCACCTGTGTAACATCCGCACGAGCAGCCCCAGAACCAAGCACTGCAGCGTCTGCAACAAGTGCGTCGGCCGCTTCGACCACCACTGCAAGTGGCTCAACAACTGCATCGGCGGCAGGAACTATGTAGCGTTCTTCATGTGCGTGGTGAGCGCCGTGACCGCGGCCCTCGCGGTCGTCGCGGTGGCCCTCGCCGAGGTCGTCCTCTACTACGTGGAGCCGGAATGGCTGTCGCCGTGGGAGGCGCTCTACGACGCGAACGCGACCGCTACCAACGCTACGGCGACCGAGAGCGACATCACCAAAGCCCTCGCCATGCAAGACACCGTGTTCCTCCTGATCGTCGGCGTGCTGGCGTTGTTGGCCGCCGTGACCGCGGGCCTCCTGCTGCACCTCTGCTTCTTCCACGTCTACATCTCGTTCCTGGGCCTGACGACGTACGAGTACATCCGGAACTATCGGCAGCAGTCGCTCGCCAATCCGGAGGCCGTCGTCTCGAACGAGTCGCCCAAGAACAAAGTGTACATCTGCTCGAACGTCCGATCGGGAAGCCGCGAGGGCGAGCCGAGACACCGGCCGGCCAGCCTGTCCTGCTGCAACTCGTCGAGCGAGTACTACGAGCACACGCACAACACGTACTACTTCTGCTCGGTCTTGGACGAAGCCGGGCCCGTCGCCAACGACGTCTTCGCTTCGAAGACTTTCCAGTGTTGCGCCGAAACGAGGCATTACAGGCCGGACGCGCTGCGGTCGAGCTTCGACGTGGAGCAGATCAAGTCCGTCTCGCAGGGCTGCACCGTGTGCACGCTCAAGTCTCGGAAGCAAGTCGGAGAGACGGGGGCCAAGGCGTGCGTCGTCAAGACGATCAACAAACACCACAGATGGAAGCGAAAGTGGAACTGTTGTTCGACCGTTCCGGAGAGTCCGAGCACTCCGGAGAACGCCAATTCGATCTTTTCCGAGAACGGCATCGACGCGAACGGAGCGCACAGTTCGACGGACGGCATCGCCACTATCACCTCGGAAGACTATCACATAAACGGCAACGCGAAGAACGGCGACGCGGCCAAGCCGAGAAGCGCTTCGCGGAATTGGCCCGCGGTGAATATGCGCCGAGTGTACAGACTGTTGAATCGGATGGGAATCCACAGACACAGGAAGCGTCCGGCGTCCCACACCGTGCGCAGCAACCAGGTGGAGCCGGTGATGTCGCCGCAGGCCGTCGCCATGGAGAAGAAGGAGAACTGGGAGGAGAGCGCCGCCTCTCCCGTCCAAACCAAGCTGCCGTCCTTGCCGCCTCCGGTGAGGCGGAAGATAAGGAGCGTGACTGATCTACAGGAGCTGGCCGAATCGCTGGCGAGCGCGCAGCAGCCGACGGCCCCTCGAGCGCGGCGCCCCCGGCGCAAGCCGCTGCACAGCCGGCCGCGCTCGCCGGCCCTGTCGCCCATCCACGAGTCGGGCCTGTCCAACCCCGCCTCGCCGCAGCCCTGCCGCGCCGCCCTAGCCATGGCGCTCTGCCCCCGCCCATCTCAACCAAGTGACCTTTAGGAGTAACGAGCGAAACCGTCTTCAATTTGTTGCCTACTTTCATAGAAATGTTAAATATTGTAAAGCGCATATCGCCGGCTCTGAAATCCGTCGTCTTATCAATTAAAAAAAAAAAAAAAACTTGTTGACTAATCGATTAATGCTAGAATAACGTTTTTATTAAGAGCGAAAACCGCTAACACTGACGATGGAATCGATATCGTCTTCCGACTAAGCGCGTTATCGAAAATTAAAAAAAAAAAAAACGATCGAAAAGCCGGCGATATTTAATTGTAAACTTAATGTTAACGAAATATTCCTAATCAAACGCAAAGTAAATTGCCGCCGTCGATTATTAAAATATGAAATGAAATTTTATTTACATTGTTTAGATACTAATTTCTAATATTGTCCTGTATATATATTTTTGCCAATTAAACTACATTTTTATTGTGATATATATATTAATCGATTCGATTGTTTCATTTATTTCCCCCGGCTCCCGTTTTATTATGGGAACGCTCTTATGAATAATTGCAATAGAAAAAATATGCTAAACGCGAGCGATCGCGGTTGCGATTTAAAAGAAAATGCGCGGACATGGCAAGAATATCGTATAATCGGGTATAAAAAAAATATATTTATAAGCTCTCGCTAGCCGAATTGTAACACGGAATGGCCCACAGTTTATTTTCGTCCTGCATATTTTAATTGCGAATAATTAAGCTAAACATAGCGTCGAGTGATAAAAATATATTAACTACCTTTTTTCATCGTGTATCGTACTGTTTTCGTTATTTCAGCACATTTATATAAGTCGACTGATCGATACTCTAATACAAATAATATAAATCGCGTAAAAAAAATGAAAACAATAACATATTTCCCATTAGCACGGGTGCGATGTTTTTTATCGCTCCGCACCGAATACGAACGAGCAAATTAATCGCGCATGTGCAAGTGCGAGCGAGAAAAAACATCGTGCTGCGCAAGTGGTGAAACAACATGCGACGAGCCGGTAGCGTACCTCGGTCTATTTTCATACAAAATTCGGTTTCGAGCCGCCGTGACGGATCGGTTAACCATTTGCAGCCGTTATACGATATAAAGTGAAACCACGTTTTTACGTTTTTAAAGCTACTGATAAAAAAAAACACAATTGGAGAGAAATCTTAGATTCGGGGTACTAAAATAAAATAGGACTGCAAAAACTGAACGCAAATAGCGGGTAAAAGTGAATTCCGGGAACGTAAAAACGGGGTTTCCTTGTATTGTATTTTGCTAGTACGAGCTGCAGAATTCAGCGATAATAAACATTTTTTCGAAACAAATATATTGTAATGATAAACATTAATATCAGGTTTTTCCCGTTCCTTTCCTTTTCTCCATCATTGGAATGGATGGAATATATTATTGTGGAATTATTTCTAGAAGATATATTCGTTTTAATAGATTATAATCATAGTAATTTTCAGCAAGTGGATTATCTTATCTCTGAAATTGCTGATTTTTTAAAATAAATAATAAAATATAAATTAAAGTAAACTGCGTAAAAATAGAACTAGATAATGTTGGTCATTATATTTCTCTCTAATTTCTTTAAATATTTAAATATAATATTATTATTTTTTAACCTTTTCCATTCAAACAGACGTATTAAGTGATATTAATAATAAACCATTTTTTTCTAATTTAATAAATAATGTGTTTTATTGAATCGTATATCAGATCGAACCTTATAAATTCTTTTCATTTATTTGCCCAATGGTTATTTATTTTATTTGTTAAAAAAATAATAATGAGAGCAATTGATGAAACCGATTTAAATGATGAATGGAAAGGGTTAAAACTTTCATCATATCAATCATATTAAAGAAGATTTTCCTTATTTCCTTAAAAAAGGTAATATTGAACCACTCGATATTTTCTTTTTTTTTAATTTCTAGGTGTAAAATTGATGTTTCTAAAAATTATCTAAACTGTGTTAATCGTTTATTAGTACATAATAAAAAATATTACAGAAGTAAACTGAATAACTACTAAAGATTCATCGTCCACTTGATCTAATCTTGAATGCTTGGGGTCTCTGATAGACACCCTTCGGACGACTCGGTTGTTTTCGAGCCGCCGCACAGTGGGACGGATCATGAATTCAACTGCCAAAAATCTGTAACTTATTTTCCATTTGAGCTAGACTTATGAAATTTGGAATACATATAGGTGAAGATATATTCTTCAACATCAAATAATAAAATTTAAAAATATATTTTTAAACAATATTTAAAAAAATATTTTAAATGAAAATTTTACAATTATACCATATTAATCAGTATAATTTTGTATATTAAATTAGCAGCGTTATGTATTAACTAAAAAACAATATTTTTATAAATAACAGACAAAAAATACAATATTTCATGATATAAAAGTTGTTTATTTTTTTAAAACTAATAAATTTAAAACGTCTTCATCAAAACCTTTGTTTGAAACAATATATAAACCTAATTGCCATATATATTTATATGTAAATAAACATAGATAGAATAGGCTTTATTATAGTTCATATAATAATAATGTGCAATTAAATATCGTAAAGATACACACAATTGAATTTAATGATCCGCAAATATGACGCTCGCTTGTTTTTGTTCAAGTGTTATTAAAAATGGAATTACTCAAAAAATGCTTCATAGTGAATATATTTTCTCTGTATTAATTAAAGTACTTTTACCCGGACGAACCGTGCTAACATTTAAAAATACAGTCAAAGTTAAAGTTTTGGTTAATCAAATATGTTCGCAAAGTTTTTTCAAAAATGGAAAATATATTAAATAATTTGTGGGCGCGATATTTTTTCTCGCTCGCATCCGGTACGATGTGCCAAGTGCGAGTGAAACGTACTAGTGATACGTGCGACAATCTGCGACGGGATATCACCGAGTGTCATTTATGCGTCATATTGATTAGTAGAAAAATACAAAATTATAAAGCAAATCATGATTATGAAGAATTCATCAATATCTTGACTTTAAATGCTTGGGTCTATTTTCCATTGTAAATATACCCCTTCAGATAAAGCTGTTGTTATCAAGCCGCAATTACGGATCGCTTAATTCCATTCTTCTTCTGTTATGTTTTTGAGTCTCTTTCAAGGGAAGAAGCCGATTTATATCATTAATTTAAACTTCCAAATCGATTTGTTTAGTAAATTGTACTTCATATACAATTCTTGTCTGTTTAGTCGTTCTGTCATCTAGAACGGCTAGCTAAAACAATCCTAGACCTCCCAATTTAGTGCAGTTGCAAATGTTATGGAGCTATGATAGCCTCTTTCTTCCCAACCAATGTTTACTTTATATTTTTCCCATCATGGTGATCTGCAGAAGGCGATTGATTTAGATGGAAGTACTCCGATAGAAAAAAATCTTTACAGAAGCTTACGCCTCTTGTAAAGTAGTTGAAGTACGGTTGTATTATTGACGTGTTCCGTCCATAGTCTCTCGGTAACATCACATTTCAAGAGCTTCAGAAAACACATAAGAACACATTAAACGTAGAATGTTTTTCAATTCTTTTCTAAACTTACGTTTGAACTGATACTAATAGTTTTAGATAATTATTATTAGATGTATCTAATTTTCCATTCCATTTTAATCATAAACACCTATTACATAAAAACATATTTAATTCGACCTTGTATTGTTCATAACATTTGTTATCAACTCTATCTCATAATATAACGTGACATGTTAAATAATTTATAAAAAAAAATGTTGCCATATTAAAAATTAATATTTCCTTCATTTTAATATTTTTTTTTAGAGTCTGGCGTGCTTTTGACCTCAGGAATGTAATTATGCGAACGTGGTGAGTTAATACATTTGTGTCGGCTCCACGATTTCTTGTCCACCGAATTTTTTTTTATTGTGTTTTAACACATTTACAAAATGACCATTGTCACGCGAGACTGTCTCCCCCCATCGGCGCGGTCATCTCTGTTGTTTAATTAATATAGGCAACACTCACGATACGTTTCATTACTTATCATTTAATTAACACACGCTATTATGAGTAGGTAATATATTAATATGTAAAAAAATAACGAGAATTATTGTTTGATATAAATTTCGGGAGCGGTTTGTTCGCCGTACATTTCCAATGAGACAGTTCTAAATTTGTCTTTTTAATTAATTCAATCGGGCCTTACATGTGTCGGGGGTTGTGTCGTTGAATAATACATTATACCAAAAATGGCAAGGTCAACGCGTGCTCATAAATAAGTGTTGTGTGCCGATGTAATATATGTAATTTTAACGCGGATTTATTTTCGGTATTTACACATTTTAACGCGAATATAAAGCCACCGAAAATTCAATCCGTGTGCGTTTCGCATAATTTCGTCGATAATGTGCTGAAATAATCGTCGGATATATCAATTATTTCATCAATTCTATTTATAAACGCGGGGGGAATGGATGAAAGTTGTTCGAAATCGATACATTTTTATCAGATGCAAGTTCCGCACGAGTACTGAATATCTATATAAATATATATATTTTTTTTTTCAGCCACTTCTGAAATGTGTTTATTTATAGATTTTTGTTTTGACCGTTGATGTATGGGAATCGATAGCTGGAAAAAAAATATATTCCCCCCGTGCCAATTTGTCATGAATCTGGATATTAAACAGAAGTTTTACCCCGTCCTTATAACGATATTCCGCCCTCGGTTTCTGGGGGATGTCCCCACGAATTTATTGGGTTGTTTTAGTAATTTACTTTTCCGATTTCAGGAGGGTAACCCTTCCTTTGTGGCAGGAAGCAATCGCAGTTTTATGCAGCGGAAAATGTCCTGCAGCCATTGGATAAGGGGAGCACGAAGGGCGCTCCCGTGCCAGGATAATCGTGGCATGATCGTGATACCATCTCCCATCACGCAGGGAGGCCATCCCGTGCATTCCGTTTTGTTTCCCCGTATATTGTCGTTTAATTTATGGCATCGATTATCGTTTTGGATGTTTGTTTAATGAAACAAAAGGAGACCCATTAGACAGAGCCATTGTTCCACAGTCGAGTGAACTGCCGATTGAATTATTCAGCCGTGTTAAATAAAGCGCCAAAGCTATGTGTTTCAATCTGCCATTTTGCACGGCGAATGAATAATTAAATGATTATTTGCGAATATATTCGCAAAAGCCTTGTACACAACCTTTGCGATGCTCTGAAAATAACACAGGGCTAAATAAATTTATCTTTATGCGAGTTTGAAAATGTTTTTTACTCAAGACGTGCTCCATGAACTCGAAAGGGTGATAAACAGATGGAGCGAAGTCTGGTGAATATGGAGGATGTGATAGAACATCTCAGTCAAATTAACGAGGTGCACAATTTTCTTCGTTCGTCTTTATTATCCTTGGTTAGTCCATTTAACCACTTCTGTGGTCAACCTCTTGGAAAAAGTGGGTAATTGTTCTCGAAAGATCAAATTACGACACGTGTTACTCAACGCGCGCGATGCGTTCTCTAGACTGGTGGGGGAATGACCCGAGCTGGATTCGGGCATATCACTATAAAAAGTTTCGTGTACGATGTGCCCGAATCCAGTTCGGGCAAATCACTGTGTCAGCAAAATACCTGCCCGAGTTGTATTCGGGCAAATCACACAAGGGGTTAATACAATTTTACAATGCATTTTAAATGATATTGTCCATTGAGATAGGGAAGTTAAGGCTAAACGATACTAGGCATTGGTGCCCTCGGCATTTAGAGGCCCTTGGCATTCAGGAGTCACTTTTTTAACTCATTCGCGTCGGGTTACGCATGGGTGAGTCTTTGAGTCCCCATACGTGGTCGCGGGTTACGCACCCATGCGTCTTTTGCCATGTGACACTTTGGCCCTAAAAAAAATCGGTCTGCTGCAATAAATATTTCAATTTCATCTAACAGATGTAATTGCAAACATTTAATAGATTATTAAAATTATAAATTAAAAATATAAAAAAAAGTATATGTAAATATTTTTTTGCATCATTTCGTGAATTAGGGCCCCGCTACACAATAAAGATGGATAAAAAAACGACCCGACGCGAATGTGTTAATTTCATATTCTAATTAACAACAAATGTTTAATTTTTCTATAAAAAAAGAGTGTTTGTAACGTTGAGATAATCTCCCAAAAAAGAAGAAAGAGAAAAAGTAATAGAAATTAAGAAGAAAATGACGAAACAATTGCAAAATACAGGTTGGCCCAAAAGTCACAACACCATTTAAAAATGGAATAACTTTTTCATTTCTTAATAATTCATTTTTATTCTTTCATAAACAGAAAACACACTTCACACTGACACGCTCTTTCTAAGGCGTGAATCATCACCTGACATAATGTTTCTTGGCTTATTCTCTAGGTTCCTAAACTTATTTGACCCATGGCCCCTTTTCAGACACAAAATTACAAAAGGCCCCTCTGGAAATTCACCTTTTTTATATTAAATGAAACAGAAAAATGTAGTGAACTAATTTTTTATATTCTTACTTATAGTGTTATAGTCTCGATACTTTCGCTCCTCTTCCTTCTTTCTAGGGGACCCCTCTCTGAGAGGTCTTTCCCATGATGAAAGGATTGCTATTGCGCGACAGGGCTAATAATCACTTGCGACCGGCTACTTGAGACTCGTTTTAGGCAGATGTGCATATGTATGCCTGTGTATATCTATATAGGTGTGCGTGTGTGGTCGCTCGTTACCGTCACTCGTGACTCGTTAAAAGCAGATAACGCCTTAGAGAAGAGAACAAACGAATACCGAGGCAAACCCCCTCCTACTTGCCTGGACACAGTTGAGAGGGTAAAATCCGATACCAACATGGTAGAAGATGTACGTCCAATGCCAGCAATGGCCAAGAGAGGGAAACTCTTTACAAAAAACCGCATACCAAGACGGCTCGGGTCCCCGCGGTATGGACACGAAAGGGGAGCCCTCACGTCACGTGTGAGACTCAGGTTCCTTTGGCCTCGACTACCATGCGAGAGTTTGGTAAGGTCCATGCCCCCCAGCGAGTGAGAGCCTTGTGACTGGCAAATGATGATGATGAAATGAGATATGCCGATACTGAAATTGTTGAGTAATTAATATTAAATAATCCTAATGAGAAAGACGAATCTGATGTACTGTCAACGTCATGTGTACCAATATTTTCATATTTCGCAGATTTTTATTTGCAAATTTTGATATTCGACGGAGAATTTAAAAAAACTAACCTTAACACATTCGCGGTAGTTTTTTGATTACACGTGGTACATGAGATTAATTGGATTAATCGGATTTTTGTTTATCGACAGTGATAATTGAATATTTTAAAACACAGCGAGAAAATTGTAATGTTTTGCTCAAAGCTGACAAGTCTGACTCCTTTTGGTCAAAAGGAGCCGCGCAGCAAAAAAAATGAAGTTAGTCCGAAAACTGAAAATCTCGTCCAAGAAGTAAAAACATATATTAAATATATTTCGTCAGTTACCCTTGAGGTGATATTTTCATCCAAATAAATTTTGAAATTCAATAAAAATCAAAGAACAATTTTTTTAATATTCTTGGTCAGATTCATCAGATTTTACCAGTAGTTCGCAGGCCAGACTAAATTCAAAATTCAACTAAATTAATTTCACTTCACTCTTCAATTGTAAATTTTGGATAAAAACGTGCAACGTGAAAATGATGTTTGAATTAACCCTTTGGCCGCAACGACTTTTTTTAACCTTACCTGATTTAAATCAACATCAACCCAAGTCTTTTTTTACACGGTGGATACGTTCAACAAAAAACCATGTAAAAAGTGGTCAAGCCCCCACAGTATGCATTGCGATGCCGTTTATTCAAACAACGTGACGCAATAACGCACGAAATTAAAAATATGAAATATAATTGTTTCCTCTTTGACAATCAACGTACTTCTGGAGGAGCAAACGATTGAAGTCTTCGTCGTTTTCGATGCAACGTTGTTCAAACAATTTGTCATAGAGTGTATGGCTCCTGATTTTGTTAATTGCTGTAATTACGTATTGCAATGAACGATGCATGCGATCGCGAAGATTTTTTGTAACTAATTGTTGTCTATGAATCACACAATGCACTGCTAATATATTTGGCACCGACTTTTTCAATAAAGAAATAACGCCACGATAGCACCTTGCCATAGCTGGAGCACCATCAGTAGTAACTGACTTGATATTATTCAAAGGAATATACATGTACACACATCGTGTAAAAACGGATTTTTAAAATTCTATAAGGATATACATATTAGGACCTTATGGCCCCCTTTTTGCTTCCCAGGGCTCCCCTACTCCCCCCAGGGCAAGAATTACCCCCCTAGCTTCCTCCAGGGTCCCCGGGGGGCCAGGTGATCCACTTTGGGAACCTATGGCTTATTCCTTCAATTTCTTCAAGGATGTTGGCCTTCAATTGCTGAATGGTTCGAGGATTGTATAATTGAATACCCCCACAGGAAGAAGTCTAGAGCAGTTAAGTCAGGTGAGCGTGGTGGCCAAGTAATTTCAGAATTTCGCGAAATGATCCTTCTCCTAAAAATTTGCCTTAAGAGTTTAGTTGTCAGGCGAGCTGTGAGGGCAGTAACACCATATTGATGCCACCATACCTCTGGTGTGGCCAAGACTGTAGGACGCACGAAATTCTCCAGCATTTCTCGATACCTTACGCCAGTGATGGTTAGTGCTTTTTTTTCCTCATCTTCAAAGAAGGTCCAAGAATCCTTCCTGCAGTTACACCACACCGAGCTGTTACTTTTACGGGATGCAGACTGCGTTGGTGGTATTCTTGGATTTTCTGTCCCCTAGAATCGCATATTTTTGTTTGTTAACAAATCCGTTTAGGTGGAGGTGGGCCTCGTCGCCCATAATGAGATTGTAAATGAAATCAGCTTCTTGCCTTGCTAATTCTTGGATATGGACAGCATACGCTAATCGATTCCGAAAATTTGCTGGTTTTTATTCCTGTACTAGCTGTATCTTATACCGATAGACATGCGCTATCCTTTGAATCCTCTGAAGCGAGGTTCGGGACATCTCCAACTGCTGGAACTGACTTCGGGTTGACATTGAAGGCTCTTTTTCAATGCTTCGGCGTACACGCTGCCAGCACATGGCAAATCACTCACAGACCCCTGAATTTGAAACCGCCGGAATAAACGAAGTATAGTTT
>JAGXCT010035215.1:0-14741 GCA_022495035.1 Philopotamus ludificatus
GCTTTATCTTACTGAGCCACTTTAGAACAAGTTGTAAAATTTCGTGATAAATAAATAAAAATAGAGCTAAATAACAGTACTATTGAGAAACTATAATATTTGTAACCACCACATATTGTTTAGTATAATAGCTTGCCCGGGCAAAGATTAGACACAAATGTGACGTATGAAAAAATTGTTTTCTTTTTAGTATAATATATACCTCAGCATTGTCTTTAATCTTAGTTTACATTTTTTTTGAGATCTGTTATTTATTTAAAAATATATTTTTTCAGTCAATAAAACAAGTCATTTTCGGTGAAAAATATCACTGATATCGGAATCTAAAAAAATATTTCAAATAATAATGAATAAATGATACAAGGAAAATTTTACGAAAAGTAACATTTTCCTTGTATCATTTATTCACTAAATCAACATTAACTAATTCACTTTCGTTCCGAAACACAGTTGCGAAGTAACATCTAGATCCGGCTTTAATAGAAATTTAATTATTATTATAACATTCATTCATGTTCTTGACGTTTAATTGCACATGCTTCCGTTTGCAACACCGTTCGTCAAAATTCGCATTGTCGAAATAAAATCGAAACATTACTCTGAAGCAGACGATTCAAAACGCACAATGGCAATATAAACAATGTGATTCGTCATCGCCATTTTCATGATCTTCATAAAAAGATATCAAGGTTGCAGAGATTCCACAGCCTCTTGATATATATGGCCAGCTTGCTGTCGGCTGCTATTTTAGTCGCACCTGTATAACCGGCAGGTAAGGACCGGGGCACTTTCTTCACATTTTTGAAAGTGCCGAACGTGTAATGTGCCAAGATCATTAAGATAAGCAAGTCGTTGACCATTAGGCAGTTGATTTTTGCAAAGAAGTTTTAGACACAGAAGCGCGATTATACGAGTGCGATATGTTGCGTTCAACCACGTCGTGGATGAGTTTAGTGATTTAATTGTGCACGAAGGATAAAGCGTTCGATAGATCCTCAGGTATTTATTTAATTTTAAATTCATTAATATTCATTTAAAATGTAGAAACATCTGTATATGCTAGCACTTATAGCATTATTTAAATATCAAAATAATTAATTGTCCAAATTATAATTTATACAAATATTTCCTGAGAAAGAAATCCAAAAAAAATAAAATAAATGCTTATAATAATTTAACAAATTCATTGTACCTTAATGAAAATTTGCATAATATATAAAGGATATAAAGGATCAAACCGATGTTAATTTTATTTAATTTAATAAAAGCGTTAACCATATTTGATTTATGCGGTACAAACCAATAAATAACTTTATTATCATTAATTTATTTCATATATAAACAATATTCATAATAAATTTTAATGACGCCAAATAATTTGGCGAGTTGGTGTGCTAAATTGTTGATAAATATACAAATTATTATTTTTTAGCATAAATAATTTACATAAAATGTTATTTTTCTAGAAAATTAATAAGAATATTCTTTCTACACGGATGTAGTATTAAATTATTGCAATGTTCTAATATTAATATGTATATATCTGTTTGATCTTTTTACACGGTAGATACGTTCCATCAAAAACCGTGTAAAAAGCGTTGCTATTTAAAAATAAAAAGAACAACATTGTGATATAGAAAATCGTCTAAAAAAGGTAATAAAGATAACTGAATGAAATGAATAAATAATACAAACATAATTTATAAAAAATATTTTAATTATGAAAAAACGGTTGAATTTCTTATTGTTAGAAAATCTCTTATGTTTTTTATTTCTTAAGTTGTTTATACAATGCTTCCCATGTGCCGTTGGAATCTTAAAGCTTGTTCTAGGAAAATGCTATCCATTATCGTTTTCATCGCCTACTTAAGTTTACTATTTTACTTAATGGTCATTGGCAGTTGAGACATGAAATTAAATCCTTTTGCGCCAATAAAATAATTATTTAGTAGTGTCGTGTTAGAACAAGTATTAAGTGTTTATCATTTTTAGTGGATCTTGTTATTTTAAAACCGTGTAAAAAATAATTAGGTGCATAATAATTTTATTAAACCAATGTCATGGCCGGTATATAGTAGTAATAATTATTTTATTATTATGTATTTAATCGTTTCAGAGCTAAGTAATATTTAAATCGTACATCAGAAAAGTATTCTGTAACATCATATATTTCATCATAAATTAATATATTAAATACATAAACATGTGAGGTAGAAAAAATGTTTTGCGTATTAAAAATATGTAAAATCATTTTAAAAAAATACCGTAATATTCAGAACGTATTTCCTGTTTATAAAGGAAAATCGCATATAATTTTATTTTACTCAAATACGATAAAAAGAAATGTTTCTAGATTGATTTGATTTATCTAAACATTTTACTGAATAATCAGCTGAATCAATTAATTTCTAAATGAATATTATCATTTTTTCACGTCTCTAAACATATCTTTCTTGCGTACGTACAATATTTTCATACAATTATGTCATTATTATAATGGTTTTGTTAATGCAGTGCATATATGTAGTATGTAGTTATAGATAAATCATTAATTTAATAAAACTCGTTTCGAGGTACACATTGGAAACGATTGTAAAAATACGTTGACCTTCTGATAGAAGAAGCTGGAGAGATAATGAACTTTCAGACGCGAAGGCAATCAAGATGAATGTTCACGACTAATTTAATAATTGGTTTTTAACAAATATGTATTTTTCGCGATCGCACAAAAATTTCGCGCCCTCACGCAAACACAATCCTGAAACTTTTTTGCTTGCACATGCAGATATTGTGGTGAATACTTTATCCTTATTATTTACTTGCATTGTTCGTTCAACCACGGAACAATGTTCCGAGTCATTATGCGCTGTAATCATTCGAAAATGAAGATTTTATATAGAAAACGTGATAATTGCATTGCACGCTTTTTAAAGGTTATGCTTTATTACTGTTATATAGTGATTTGAATCGGTTATTATTTCATATTACTACCGAAAAAATCCGGTTTTCCGTTAAAACGAGCACTCCTTAGGAATATGGCGACTTTGACCCAATACTCGAATCCGTAGGAACCAGTCTCGTTTCGAAATTTTTATACAAAAGTTGCACAAGAATAACCACCTGTGATTTAAAAAAAATGTAAACTTGCCTTCATTGTAACGAGCTAACATATATGTAAATTAAGTCTAATATTTTTCAATGTTAACAGAAATGATATATAAATTGGAACGATTCTATTGCGGAAAAAACATTTATAATATTTTTAAATTAATTAAATATAATAATAACTCATAATATTTTTTAATAAAAAATGGTTATTATGAGTATTTTTGCATATGATAAAACAATGATTCATTAATAAATAATAACGCAATTGTTATGACAAATATAAATGAAATTGTGTATAATTTTATGCCTTATTATTTTTTTTCAAGATTTTTTAGTTATACATCATCTGAGGCGTTCCACGATTTTTTATAGCACATTAAATAACATTACGATTCTTGATGTGAATAGACTCGGTTTGAATAGATCAGCAAGAAATTAACCTGTCGACCGTGATAACTTTCGTAATGTGGTTTCACATCCGTATAAATATTTCCACACATTGTGTCACCGTCAATGTCAAAAAAAATCTTCTATGCCCGAAAAATCAAAGGAATCGCAAACAGGATGTCGCGATATACAAGCACGCATACTCACTTTCAGATGTGTCTGAACGTAACAATATATTCGGTGAATGTTTGCGATAAAATTATAATTAGTCTTGTCCGAAGCACTTTTTGAAAGTTGCAATTATCCATTCTTCGGCGTCAATATGGACATCAGATATGACCGGCAATTATGTATTTTTTTTCAAAAAAATATATAAAGCGCTATTATGAAATTTATCTTATTGAATAATACATTTTCGATGGATAATTTTATGGGCGACCTGCCCGGTCTTTGTAATCGCTTGTGGCCAAAACATCTGCTAATATCGACAGGTCGCAACAGTTTCATGATATTGAAAAACGCTTTCTCTTTCATCCGCCGAAATCTTTCATGTGATTCAAAGTTCAAGTGTACGTTTGTTGTGAGGAGGAAGAGGTGTGACCCAATTGAATGATGCAGTGTTTCTAAAAATATTTAATAAAATATATATTTTTTTAAAAAAATAATGACTACTTTCTAAGAAAATATTTATTTTTCTGTGTTTATATAAAACCATAAAATATAGTTTTTATTATTGTTAACAAACACATGCCACCTTTCTTGCAGCTTTTAAATCCCTCTTTTCAAAAAAGCTTTTTGGTTTTGAATCAAAATACTGCCGAAGATTATTACCTGAACAGGTAATAATCTTTATTTCAAAGGAACTTCTTGCTTTAGGAATTTTGATTTTTAATTCTATTCGATTTGCAATGTGCTTTAAATGAAACTAATTTGTTGACCATGGATATGCAGATTTATATAATAACTTTAAAATACATAGTTAAACGAGGATCTGATTCAACCAGAGATTTCAACACGAATCTACGTATTGTAACTTCATTAATGGACAAGTCTGTTGTATCCTTTAACAGTTTTATGTATGAAAATGTTATCCTTAATAAAAAAATAACATTTATTGCACAATAATAAATGTTAAATAATTCTAAAAAAACTTACAGAGATGCTAATTTTATTGATATAATAACTGAACTCAAACATAGTTTCATGATATACGCGTTTTCTTTCTGGTTCCCCTAATAGGCGATTATGAACTAATGAAAAAAAACTGGGTTAGTTTCTAGTATGTTTATTACATTAATATTTAAAGATAAATTTTAGGTAATGGTTTTAAGCTTTATTTAACGGCAACTAATGAATTTATATTTTAAATTATTTGCTTTGGCTAAGTGAAATCTTTAACATTTTTTAAGTTTTTTTCTTTGAATTAGATAAAAAAATAGCCACATGAAGATGGGCGTTGTTGTGTTTCAGGATTATTTTACGAATTTTCACTAGATCTTTTTAGACATAATGCTGTACTTGATCATTACACAATTCTGCCGTGACCGTCTGGCCATATTTCAACAATTCAAGATAAATGATTCCTTTCGCATTCTATCACACAAACAGAATTGTTTTTTCTCCAGGGGTAAACCACTGTTTTTTCTTCGTAACGTTCGAATTAAGAACTGATTTCTCACTCCTAGTAATTAAATCACGAATAAACGAACGGTGTTGTTCTTTTTTGCAATGGTCTGTATGTGGTGAGACTTTGTTGTGGTCGGACAAATCATGCGGAACCCAAACATCCCTGTGGTTTATTTTTTTTTTATTATTATCAATATAATCTTTGAGTAGTGATCGCTGAACTTTTTAGATAATTCGCCGATAGTCAGCGATAACTTTTTGCGAATTATTTTTTGCAAACTACTTCATTAACTTAACTACGCCGTCCTCTTCCAGTTTAATTTTTTAAATCAATGTTTCCAGAATAATTTATTTTAAACCAACGTTGGCATTTCCTACCATTCAATATGTCATTATAATTTCACAAATATTTCTAGTGACTTCATTGGCTTTTTTTTCATGTAAAATCAAATCAAGGTGCAAATCCGAAAATATTGTTCTGACGGACATGTTTCTCTCATTATCGCTAGACTTTAGTAAAGCAGATATTCTTTTACACAAAATAATATACAAATAGTAGTCGTATTCTTGGATATATTCTTAGTCAGATAGTTTCTAAGTTTAAAGAGTCATAGAAAAAATGTATGATATATGTTTATTAAATAAAAAAAAAATTGAGAATCGCTGTGCTTAGTGAATGTGACGTGGTTTACAATCGTCGGTTACCTTTCGATACATTTCACTGCTGTCTTGTTGATAGAAGAAAAACAATCTTTTCGCAATGAACTTGATGTTGAGCTTAATTTTTCAAGATGCGAATAAAATGTAATTATATTATTTTCATGACATGACGTACATCATTAACATTTATATAAAAGATTTTTTTTTTGCATTTCTGTGCATAATAGCGATCATAGGTTACAATCATTAAACATTTCACGAATTACATCTTAATTAAAAATGTACGGTTTTTTATGATAATTGGTTAAACTTTTATACGTGTATGCAAAAATACGTTTCGACTAATCCTAGGCAAATTTCTCTTTTTACCGAAACTCGATTCGACTTCCTGCAACGCCCAAAAAATTTTGCGCGATCCATTCATCGCTCTCCAAAAAACACATTGAACTTGTTCTATGATGTGGAGGCCGGGCAAAAAATGATAGGTCATTGACGGCACATGCTTTCTAATGTTGTTTGAAATTTTTTTTACCACCACACATTTTTTTTAAATTTATGAACTTGTTTCATATTGTGATTTAAGCATGGATCAACTTTTACTCTTTAATACGTATAGATTTCATCCTCGTACGTTTTTTGATATTGTACGAAAATAGCTTTCGCTTAAGAATCATTTGCCACGCTGTTAACACTTGCTATAGAGATGTAATTTATTTAAAAAATGTATTAGATACGATCATCGTTAAATTAATATGCTGCCTATTAGCGCTCACTGATACTGTGGATTTAAGTTGTTTTATTTATTATACATAATGTTTGTTATAATAAATAAAATATTAGCATTTTAACGGTATTAGGAAATTACCCCTGAAAAGATATTAATAATACTATGAATAACATTAATATACGAATAAAAGTATTATATATTTTTTATCTAGGTAAAATAACTAATTTAATATATGATTTTGAACACAATATTAATTATTGAGATTTGACAATATAAATGATAAGTTTTATGTTTGTTCCTTCAGCGAATTTGTCTTCTTTTCTTCAATGTTGGAAAAATGTCGCCCTTTCATGATTTTTTCATCTTTCGTATACCGCAGTTGGCTATGAATGCGGTAACATAACATAACCATGTTTTTTTGACGAAAAATTATCTCCATATTTTCCACTTTTTCCACACATAAAAAATCGTCGAGCACGCTAAGACACGTGAAACCTTATCGACAGTGTAAATAGACAACAACAAAAAATTGTTACAAGTATACATATTTTTATTTTATCAAATTTCGTAATAAAAAATATTTTTTTGGCTAATTAAAAATAGAATAAAATTGTTCATGAGGTGTATGTATTAGGTTTTATATTTTAATCCACGAAGCCTGTTTTTATTACAAAAAATATTTACACTTATATTATTATCAAAATAGTTATTAAATTACTGTGAATCCAAAATGATAATATGCCATTGTGAATCTAATTCTTAATTCAATATATGGTCTCGATATCTTTCCTATTTTTCCAAGATTTATATATTGTATTCTTCAACGTTGTCCAAATAAGGGCTCTATATTAATCATAATTTAAATTATAAGTAGATTTATTTCGAGTCCGATTTTTAGGGATATTATTTTTAAATGGTAAATCATGTTTTAAGGAAATTATGCATGTAATTATAGTGTAAGTTCATTAATATTAAATTTGTTGAGTTCTAATTAAAGCATTAAAAGAGCAAAAAGCATAATAATTGGAGAAATTGAGAGTGCACTGAAAAATATAAGAAAATCGTCCATTAGTGTGAGGTTCGAATATCATCTAGGTCAAGGTTTCCTAAACATTATCTGCAATGAAACACTTAAAACGTAAATCCGGAAAAAAGATGCAAAATAATCTCTTGTATTGGGTTGGTTAAAACTTGAACAAAATTTTATCCTGAACTCACTTCCAAGCTCATAATGTCTTAACAGTGCTTTTCCTCCGGATAGCCATCTCACAGTGTGTAATAAAAGTGTTTTGTGTTTATTACCCATTTCTTTGTACAAAATTTTACCCCCTTTTTTTTAATACCTTTTATCTTTTCTACCATTGTTGTTCGAACACCATCTGCACAAATATCAATACACTTCTCTTGTATAGTAATGTAATCATTAATACAATTGATGATTCTGCAGTTTTTCCATGTAAATAATCACAAATGAATTAATTTTCTTCAATACTTTTATCAGATGTGTAATGAAAAAATACTAGTAGTATAGATTCATCATTTGCAATGCATATTTACTGAAAAGTCTAAGACGATGAAATAGCTCTTTCTTAATTAGACGGATCTTGCGTAGTGAAACTGTATTATTTGATAATTGTATTGCATCTATTTTTTTAGTAGTCTTCTCGTTGAGAATACACGGCACCATGTCTTTCGCACATGGCATTAGTTTCATCTCCAATCTCTTTAAATATATTGCAGTGCATAAAACGTTGCCAAATTGTCGCGGAACACCTATTCAGGTTCAATAGAACGTCCCGCGGAATATTGTTTGGAAAACTCTTATTTAGATATCTTTTTATAGATTTGTTCATGTTGATTTTGTATATTACCCGAACGTGCCAAAAATACGTGCCGTTTTAAATATTACCTTAATAGGTGAGCTGTAACTCAAGATCTCTCAATTTTTTATGTTGTCTTTCGCTGATTGTGGTTGCATTGTTGCAATGCAAGATGCAACCACATTCGATTGATTTGTTAGCATTTTAAGGTCATTTTTTCCGCAACTCGTGCAAACGTGCAAATGCCAAAGCTAGTCAGAATAAACTAAACTAAATAATGTTTGTTCAAAAGAATAAAATAAAACCTACAATGCAGAATTTTTTAATACATATATATTTAATTTTTTTGTAAAAACGACATGTATTTTTATAGAACTTGATGAAAATGTGCTCATAATTTTTAATAATTTTAATTTTAATGAATCCAAGAATATGTGCACTTTTTAATAACCCAAGTAAAGTAGTAAGGAGTTAAACTGAAAGATTTTTCTACATTCTTGATATTTTCCCGACCTAATCGCATCTGATTATCTGAATCATAAACTTTAAGATAAATAGTGTAACAGTAAAACTCCATAATTTTATGTGCTCCGAATTCACTTTTCTCGCTTTTATTGGACAATTTCTACAGTCCAGTTTAATTTTAGTGTATATTTAATATCTTCAGTTATGATTTATTTTCTGGGATTTAATTCAGAAATATTTTAAAATTTAAATAAATTCTAAAGTTGTAAAAATCGATGTAATAGTAGACAGTCATATTTACGTAAATTTTACTAGGACGAACAAGAAAAAACTTTATAGCTCGAAAGATGCTACATGATTAGATGACTTGTAGGATTATATTAAAAAAGTTATTTAAAAAAAATTAGGGTTCTAAATAATTGGCACGGCTAGGTTAATAGTTTCAATTTATTATTTTTTCTATAAATACGTTTTTTTAATGCTTTAAAAAACGTAAACACAGAGGTTTTACTATGCGTGCCAGTAAATTTTAAAATCAAATTGACAAAAAAATAATACGATATTGAACATAATAATAAACATATAGCGTAACTTTAATTTTACGTGTCCGGAATTTACGTTTTCCCGATGTTTGCGTTCAAATTTTACACTTCCGTCTTATTTTAGTAAGTTTTTCTAACTCAGATCTACTTTTTTCCTCTAATTATATTTTTTTCAGTCCCTTCAAAAACCTAAAAACGAAAATTAACCGTATATTAAAAATAATTTAGGTTTTTTTTTATTCGTCGTTATATTTATCTTTTGTACAATATTTAAAAAAACTATGAATATAAATATATAAATCTAGATATTCAAATATTTTATTGGGATTAAAATTCAACACAGATTCTATAAACAAAAATTTTATTGATGAAATCATATGAACAACTTGAATTTCTAGATATACGACTTTTGCTTTTTTTATTCATTATTATATAAATACAAATAAAAGTTTTGTAAATTTTTAGAAAATACTATTAATGATTTATGTAATAAATTATGATGATTTTAGAAAATATTGTTCATATTAAAAAGAGATATGAAATTTCAAATGTATGTAATCGATTTAGCTTAGAAAAATCAAAACCCACATATAATAGTTCAAGTGTCAAAACTGTTTGAACTTAAGTGATTAAGTGCCAATGGCTTCAGGCATTGCGGATGAAACTCAATTTATCACACACACTTCAATACTATCACTATGCATTCATTATAATTACAATGATTTTGACAAACAATTTGTTACAGTAGTTCAGTCAGAAATTTATAATTTTTCGATATTGTTACACATCATCACTTTCACCGGTCCAACATCGCAACAATCGACACGAGATTAGATCATACGCTCGACGGATCGGAAAATTTGCCGCTTTTTTCGACAATCTGTGTGTACAAGCACCTGATGCTGAACCTTCTCTTCAAGTGGAACACAAAATGCAGACATAGTGTTTGCCAACTAGACGGGACAAGTTGCAGCCAGTGCATTGGACTTAGCGAGAACGATGTGGGTTATCACAGTTATTCAATACAACCAGTTTTTCCACATTCAACGCAATGCAATGGCTGCATATATGGTGTTATTTACCCTCGAAATTGGGCAATAGTCGCATTTTCAAACACACGTAAATATAACCAAAGAATAGCTAATTTATTTTGTTGTTGGGCTCGGGGGAGAAATTTCGTATCTGACGGGTGAAAGTATTGGTTTGCAACATTTTATCTTTTATGTTAATTCGATCATATATTCGCATATGTTGACTTTTAAACGCGCATTCAATGTATAATACCGGTATCTGTTTTCGGGTATTAATAACGAGTCGACAGAGTCATAAAATGTGATTTAATACCTTTATTCATATTAAATAAAAATAAATGAATTATGATGCGCATGCGCACCGTCATTTGGCTAAATTCACCTGTTACGCCGATCGGAATTAATGGTCCAGCGCAAAAAAATTAGCTTTCACTAATACGTATCGCCTCATAATGATTACACAATAGGAAAAGAGATAATCATCGAGATGAATGGACATTAAGTTATTGATGTGTAGCATTGTCGCTCGACTTCCTCAATTGACTGGGCGACCCATATGTATGCCATTTTGATCTGTGCAGAATTCTATGGTCAATATTAGCGAAGGCTGTCGGCCATTATGGAACTAGGTGAACAGGAAGAAGTTAAAACTGGTCGCATTGAAATACGCACATGCGTGAAACTCTTCAATAATCATAATTAATCTATACGCAGATGCAATAATGCGCTGAAAATTGTATAATAAATTAATTCTGTAACATTTCGAAAGCTTCTCATTTTGATAAAATCAGGTTTCGAAATTTGATCCTCGTTCGGATTCTACATATTCGAAACCTTTTAAGATAAGACCGTGCGCCGTGACTCGATTAAAATAAGAGCATATTATTTTTAATAACATATGATTGCTTAATTGATAACAGTCAATAATCAATAAGCAGTGTTGAAGTTATCAGCTAGTTTCAGTCGTCATTAATTTATTTTCTATTGCTCTGATTATTGCCAGTTAATTTATTTCACAATATAATTATATGTTATCCATTGATTCCATAATTCTGTTTGATTTGATATATTCCTCATATTTGTTTAACGAATATATCCTCTAATTAATTTGGCATTAAAATATTGGGTGTTTACAGCTCAGTCTGGTTATCACAGATACTCAAATTAAATCGTTTAGGCTCAGTCTATATAATTTGTACGCAGCTGTAAATGTAATTAATTGTTTTTTTACATATGACATGTCTTCCGAAGTAGACTTTCTATAAAACAACTTTTCTGATCACTGACCACACCTCGTACTATTATTTTAAGACGATTAAGGCGATTAATGAAATGAATATACAAAAAATAGTCTGTTTTTTTTAAATGTACATAAAATAATAACGCGATTATTAAAAACACTATTTATAGCTAATACATTTTAACACACCACACAATATAAACATAGAATTATCATTTTTTATGGACATAGAAATATATGGAATTATATACCTGACAAACAATAGGATATTGTTTTGTATGAATACTCTAGAAAAAATAATGCAGGATATATGGATAATGATTCTCTGACTGAATAAAAAATTTAATATCAGAAATATATTTGACTTTGATCCTATATATTAATATTATTATTTATTTAAATCTATACAATACTATTTAAATAATAAAAACAATCAACATGCACAATAATTAAAAAATGGCGTTCAATCCAAATCCAATCAATCTTTAATTTATTCTAAATAAAATCAGAAAATATCACTTTTATAATAAGTTTTAAGACCTTATATGTTTTGTATAGATTTATAAAAGGATTGGGATATAATTGTATCTGAAAAAGTATTCGATTCTTCAGTATCTTCATTGATATGTATGATATAAAAATCATCATAAGAGAAATAAAGTATTCTCATAATAAATTAATGATTTTTAAAATAAAATTTAATTAATCTGGATAGAAATCCATGTTAGTGTAAAATATTTTTTTCTATTTATTTAAGAAAAATATTCTAATATAATATAATCTTCATTAATTATACAAAGTTTTATAAACAAAGTCTGCATGTGTCCTTATCGACATTTAACTGTGAATGTTTACAAAAAATCTTTTATATTTTGAGTGAGGATCGCATTTATATGAATTAATTACGTCAAAACCAATATATTCATCTGTTTACAGTCGGCACTAGTTCATAAGTCTCGTTAATGGTTTTTGCGCCCTTAGATGTGTTTATCATAAAAAATCAGCATACTGTGATAAATATGTTTTTCTTTGGTTTCGAGCTTTGATAGTTTATCCTTAATAATAAAATGTATGACATAAAAACTAACGCTGACGAGAAACACGACAAAAAGTTTACTTACAAAGATGATTATCTTAGCTAGTCTGGACGCAAACTGAACTCCAACCAGAGTATATGTAAACGTGAATTTCTTTCTGGTTTCCCCTATTTAATTAAGTATTTCTTGTTCATTTTTCTTCATCTCATATGTGTATTTATTTAAATAAATTAAAATCTTTTTTTTTGTTGGTTCTTTTAAATTACTTGCGACAGAAACACCTATTTTTAGATAATGTCTCGAATTAAATCTCGTTAGAAGGAACAGCAATATTTTTCAATATTATTGGTTTTGATTAAAAATTGCAACATTTAAATAAAAACAAAATCAATAATAATAACATCTTAAAATTGAAACGTCATAAAAAAATAATTAAGTTGCAGTCAATTTCACAGATATTATAGGAATATATTTTGCTGATGAGAACTATCATTAATAATATGATTAAGAAGTATTCGAAAGTAGACCTTTAACCCCATAATTAATTATTCAATTAGACTAATTATTACAGGTATAATTAATGAAAGTATACATATATTGTTGAAATATAATCCTAATTGAATGACTGAGTACTCGGTTAAAGATACAATTTCGATACATGCATAATACCAATTTTGACAAATTGGTCATATCATCTCGTATTGCCTTTATCATTTTACATATTATGACCGTTGTTAATTTTGTATGTCTGCCGGCTTATTTATTTGGATATTGGATTCGGGATGGCCTCATTCACCTTCAGCTTTGAAAGTTCAAAGGGCCCTCACCGCCAACGATAATAATATAATATCCATTCATATGTGATTGATAAATCCAAGGACAATTAAATTGTTATTATATTTTTACGGGCATTGTCTACGACTCGTCCAAATTTAATCGCCCATTACCGAGCGTTGGTTGGACGGCCGCCGTCAAGTCCGTCTCTCGGCACAATTTCACTTTCGAACAGTTGTTCTCTGGCACCCAAGAAGAAGAAAGTTTAACATGTTGTACGGTATGACGGCGTGCCGTTCATCATCGCTGTGGACCACAAAACGAAACGGCGTTGTCGTTCTCAAATAGTATCTGCCGATGCCCAACGTTCGATTTCACTGCTATTTCAATGACGGCGGAAACCAGTTGGAGAATTTTCGCGATGGCAATTAATAATGTGCCCGACCCAAACGACGTGGATCGAAAACCGGGTGCCATTTTCTTCTTGCGAAGATTTCTAGACAATTTGAGGGTGATACCCAATCTTCCTTGGCAATGAAACCTAGTAATCATGCACATACTTGTTACTCGCATTTATTTATTAGTGAAAATATTAACGAGGAGTAAATAATACTGCTTATCTTACGCGCTGAGTGATTATTAATTTGTTATACATTTGTATGTTCGTTACATAGTATTCAAAATGTATTTTTGAAACAATATTCAATATATCTAACAGTGTTTATGAACGATATCCAAATTAAATACCAACTTCAACTAAATACTAATCGCACTCAATTTTAATTTATTTACATATTGATAGAACTTAAGACCAAAATATAAATCTAACTAAATAAGGAAAAGGCAGAAGAAAGACTTCGATGATTCGAATGCCAAATATAATAATATGAGAACAATTAAATAAATAAGATTGAAATAGTATCTGGATAAACTGAATTTATTTAGTGGACGACATTGGCGAAAAAATGATGTTTAATGTTTTAAAATTTTAAAGCACAACTATGCATAGGTTTAGAGATAAAAATGTAGTATTTATAAAATAAATCAACGTTTTTTAGCATAGAATAAAAGATCTTGTCCAATAATGCCCAGACAATAAGGATATCTTTATTTAATATTAATGAGCAGCATAAAGAATATATTATATTAATAAAATATATTTCTGTTCTTTTAGCAAATAGACTGGAATAGTTTTTTAGCCCCAAATCGTTAATTTATATTATGTCTTTATGCTCGCTATCTCTGGAATTTCATTCATAACTGTATGGAATATTAAAATGCTTGAAACCTTCTTGTAACATCAGAAAATATTTAAATTAAAAAA